>JADBJO010021160.1:0-30051 GCA_016801955.1 Conus betulinus | reverse complement strand
TCCAATTTTGATGCAGACTTGGTCTTGCGCTGAGGGTTCAGGTCAGTGACTGACCCAGGATCTTTTTACATCAAAATGTTTACACAGTTTACACTGATCATGGACACTGACCGCGTGATAACAAATTGTTAGTTGTGTGCCTGTTTATGGACACTGTTACTGTGTGAGAACAAATTGTTTTGTTGGTTATCAGCCTGTTTACCAATTTTATTCTGATCATGGACACATGTGTGCACTTCACACCATTTTCTACATGATAATGCCGTGAAAGCACACTTTGTGTTGTGTGTTGTAGTGAGTCGTTTTACGTCACTTGTTGGCTCAGCCATACACAGTTGAAAGACCATGTGCTGTAGGTTGTAGTGAGTCGTTTTACGTCACTTGTTGGCTCAGCCATACACAGTTGTAGACCATGTGCTGTGGGTGTGTAGTGAGTCGTTTTACGTCACTTGTTGGGCTCAGCCATACACAGTTGTAGACCATGTGCTGTGGGTTGTAGTGAGTCATTTTACTTCACTTGTTGGCTCAGCCATACACAGTTGTAGACCATGTGCTGTGGGGTGTAGTGAGTCGTTTTACTTCACTTGGTGGCTCAGCCATACACAGTTGTAAACCATGTGTTGTGGGTTGTAGTGAGTCGTTTTTACTTCACTTGCTGGCTCAGCCATACACAGTTGTAAACCATGTGTTGTGTGTTGTAGTGAGTCGTTTTACTTCACTTGCTGGCTCAGCCATACACAGTTGTAAACCATGTGTTGTTGTGCTGTTGATGACTCAGGGAACCACAACAAGCTGCTGATGGACATGATGGCCAAGGCGCTGACCTCCTACAGGGTCACCTGCCCGCTGCATGCATCAGCAGGTCGCCCTGAAGACCGTCACTGTCGTTGTCCAGGGCAACGCTTTTGAATATCCACATTTCCACATCTGCATCACCACCTGTCTCAGAGCTATGGCACAGGTACCTTTCTGTTGTGTGTGTGTGTGTGTGTGTGTGTGTGTGTGTGTGTAAATGAAATAATTCTGCTTGCTTTTCAAATTTTCATTGTTTTCGCCTAGAAGAAAAAGCAAGAAAGCTCTAGGTAAATCTGCTTCTGACAAGGTTCCTTGCTGAATTTGGACCAAGGCAAGACATACAAGAGTTCTTCTTGGGCCTCACAGGGGTCAGGGTTTTTGTTGTTGTTGTTGCTGTTGTTTTTCTTTTGGTCCCCTTTTTTCACTGGATGTAAACAGTCGTCTGAGTGCTAGTGTTTCTGATGAGGTGATGATGTCCCCTAAGCAGTCCACAGTTTGCACTAATGACAGAATCCATGGCAGCAAGGGAAATGGCATTGCCAGATTCTGTCCACAGTTCCACTTGGGTACTATGACCAAAATATGACCAAGCAAAAAGAAATGTATGGCTCTTGCAAAGGAGTGCAACACAAATTTGAGTAGGAGAAATCTGTTGTAACAGTGATGGTTATAGCGTGCAGTTCAGTAACATATATGGAACACTTCAATAGAAAAAAATGCAAAATGCAATGCAGTTCGATGCAATCTAGTTGGAATGCAATGTAATATGCAATCCAGCAGGATGCAATGCAGTGTGATGCAATCCAGCAGAATGCAAAGCAATATGATGCAATCCAGCAGGATGCAGTGCAGTGTGATGCAATCCAGCAGGATGCAATGCAATATGATGCAATCCAGTTGGAATGCAATATAAAATGCAATCGAGCAGAATGTAATGCAATGTGATGCAATCCAGCAGGATGCAGTGCAGTGTGATGCAATCCAGCAGGATGCAGTGCAGTGTGATGCAATCCAGCAGGATGCAATGCAATGTGATGCAATCGAGCAGGATGCAATGCAATATGATGCAATCCATTGGAATGTAATATGCAATTCAGTAGGATGCATTGCAATATGATGCAGTCGAGCAGGATGCAATGGAATCCAGTAGGATGCAATACAATGTGATACAATCCAGTAGGATGCAATGCAGTATGATGCAATCCAGTAGGGTGCAATGCAGTATGATGCAATCCAGTAGGTTGCAATGCAGTATGATGCAATACAGTAGTTGCAATGCAATATGATGCAATCCAGTAGGATGCAATGCAGTATGATGCATGCAATCCAGTAGGATGCAATGCAATATGATGCAATCCAGTAGGGTGCAATGCAGTATGATGCAATCCAGTAGGTTGCAATGCAGTATGATGCAATACAGTAGTTGCAATGCAATATGATGCAATCCAGTAGGATGCAATGCAGTATGATGCAATCCAGTAGGATGCAATGCAATATGATGCAATCCAGAAGGATGCAATGCAATATGATGCATCTACTGGGATGCAATGCAGTGTGATGCAATCTATTGGGATGCAATGCAATGTGATGCAATCCAGTAGGATGCAATGCAATATGATGCAATCCAGTAGGATGCAATGCAGTATGATGCAATCCAGTAGGATGCAATGCAATATAATGAAATCCAGTAGGATGCAATGCAATATAATGAAATCCAGTAGGTTGGAATGCAATCCAGTAGGATGCAATGCAATATGTGATGGAATCCAGTAGGATGCAATGCATATGATGCAATCCAGTAGGGTGCAATACAATATGAAGTGTCCAGATGTGTATCAATTTAGAACAGACAAAAGGAACACACTTCACCATAAAGTGTGAATAATAACACCAGTAGTAATAATCATGAGAATGATGATAATAATCATAGTGATAATGGTAGTAATTTTGCTACAAGTACTGTTACACTTTTGCTACTGATAACAGTGAAATTGCTGATGATAATGGACAGTAGGAATCATGATGATATACTTCTGCTACTGATAACAGTGAAGTTACTGATTATAACATGACAGTAGGAATCATGATGATAATATCAAAATCCTGGTGCTTGGGCAGTCACAGAGCGACGAGTTCCACCGCACCATACAGAAATCCTACTCCTTGGAGGACCTGAGACCCACTGCCAGCTGGCATCAGCATCCAAACAGGGTAAGCAGTGTACCTATCCACCCCCATAAGCAGTGTACCTATCCACCCTCAAAGCACTGGCCCACACGACTCTCCACAGACGCACTACTCATTATTTACGTCAAGCATGCTTCAGCTGTTCGCTCTCCTTGTTTTACTACCTTCATTTTCTTTTGAAATGATCAATTTCTTACTTATTAATCCATGCACCTTCATTTTTGTCATGATTTTTCCTTTCAGACGCATGTATTTCTTTCCATAAATATTTTTCTTGTTTCTTTTCTCTTCCCCATTCCCTGTGTTGCTATCTGGAACACAGCTCATGTTGTTGGGCTGTCTTTATGCAGTCGCAGATGTTACAACTCTCGTCCATTTTCTTTCTCTTTCACCTCTGGTTGGGGTCAAGGTTCCTTGCTGAATTTGGACCAAGGCAAGACATACAAGTTCTTCTTGGGCCTCACAGGGGTCAGGGTTTTTGTTGTTGTTTGCTGTTGTTTTTTTCTTTTGGTCCCCTTTTTCACTGGATGTAAACAGTCGTCTGAGTGCTAGTGTTTCTGATGAGGTGATGATGTCCCCTAAGCAGTCCACAGTTTGCACTAATGACAGAATCCATGGCAGCAAGGGAAATGGCATTGCCAGATTCTGTCCACAGTTCCACTTGGGTACTATGACCAAAATATGACCAAGCAAAAAGAAATGTATGGCTCTTGCAAAGGAGTGCAACACAAATTTGAGTAGGAGAAATCTGTTGTAACAGTGATGGTTATAGCGTGCAGTTCAGTAACATATATGGAACACTTCAATAGAAAACAATGCAATGCAGTTCGATGCAATCTAGTTGGAATGCAATGTAATATGCAATCCAGCAGGATGCAATGCAGTGTGATGCAATCCAGCAGAATGCAATGCAATATGATGCAATCCAGCAGGATGCAGTGCAGTGTGATGCAATCCAGCAGGATGCAATGCAATATGATGCATCCAGTTGGAATGCAATGTAATATGCAATCGAGCAGGATGTTATGCAATGTGATGCAATCCAGCAGGATGCAATGCAATATGATGCAATCCAATTGGAATGCAATGTAATATGCAATTCAGTAGGATGCATTGCAATATGATGCAGTCGAGCAGGATGCAATGGAATCCAGTAGGATGCAATACAATGTGATACAATCCAGTAGGATGCAATGCAATATGATGCAATCCAGTAGGGTGCAATGCAGTATGATGCAATCCAGTAGGGTGCAATGCAGTATGATGCAACACAGTAGTTGCATTGCATATGATGCAATGCAGTATGATGCAATCCAGTAGGATGCAATGCAATATGATGCAATCCAGAAGGATGCAATGCAATATGATGCAATCCAGAAGGATGCAATGCAATGTGATGCAATCCAGTAGGATGCAATGCAATATGATGCAATGCAGTAGGATGCAATGCAGTAGGATGCAATGCAATACAATGAAATCCAGTAGGATGCAATGCAATCCAGTAGGATGCAATGCAATATGTGATGCAATCCAGTAGGATGCAATGCAATATGATGCAATCCAGTAGGGTGCAATACAATATGAAGTGTCCAGATGTGTATCAATTTAGAACAGACAAAAGGAACACACTTCACCATAAAGTGTGAATAATAACACCAGTAGTAATAATCATGAGAATGATGATATAATAATCATAGTGATAATGGTAGTAATTTTGCTACAAGTACTGTTACACTTTTTTGCTACTGATAACAGTGAAATTGCTGATGATAATGGACAGTAGGAATCATGATGATATACTTCTGCTACTGATAACAGTGAAGTTACTGATTATAACATGACAGTAGGAATCATGATGATAATATCAAAATCCTGGTGCTTGGGCAGTCACAGAGCGACGAGTTCCACCGCACCATACAGAAATCCTACTCCTTGGAGGACCTGAGACCCACTGCCAGCTGGCATCAGCATCCAAACAGGGTAAGCAGTGTACCTATCCACCCCCATAAGTAGTGTACCTATCCACCCCCATAAGCAGTGTACCTATCCACCCTCAAAGCACTGGCCCACACGACTCTCCACAGACGTACTACTCATTATTTACGTCAAGCATGCTTCAGCTGTTCACTCTCCTTGTTTTACTACCTTCATTTTCTTTTGAAAGGATCAATTTCTTACTTATTAATCCACGCACCTTCATTTTTGTCATGATTTTTCCTTTCAGACGCATGTATTTCTTTTACATAAATATTTTTCTTTGTTTCTTTTCTCTTCCCCCATTCCCTGTCTCCCCCCCCCCCCCCCCCCCCCCCCCCTCTTTTTTGTTTGTTTTTTGTTTGTTTCTGTTTCAATGGCACTTGTTTAACTTTTTACTCACTTACTAATCTCTCTCCTTTCCATCTAATTCTTCTTTCTTCTTAATACTGTTATAATTATTAGTCCTATTGTCACATTTATTGCATTATGTATCAGTAGCAGAAATAGTAGTAATAGTAATAGTTGCAAAATTATTATCATTATTATTACCATCATCATCATCATCATTATTGTTATTGTTAGTGTTGTTATTATCGTTATTAATGTTACTTTTATTAGTATTATTGTTATTGTTATTGCCGTTGTTGTTGTGTTACTACTATATTATTATTACTATCATCAATACTTCTAAATCGATATGCACATCTGTATGCTCCGTAGATTTTATATTTCTATTTTTTGACAGCTTCATTGTGAATAGGTGGAAAGATGTGGTGTCTGTGTTGTGTTATTTGTCTGTGCCTTTCAGAAGCTGTGTGCCATCCATTTTCCCTTTCATGTTTCAATGTTTAAGGCAGTCATCCCGCTTAGACACCAGCCTGGTGTATGTATGTACAGTTGTCTTTCCTGTGCCATGAAAACACGGCATTGGCCAGACCTCCACTGGAGAAACTCTTCAGTAAAAAAAAAAAACCGAACAACCCTAAAACCTTGTCGCATTTGTTGTCTAATGTTATCTGTCATTCAGCTATACAGTTAAATATAATACAGACTTTCAATCAAATGTTGTTATCTGGAACACAGCTCATGTGTTGGGCTGTCTTTACGCAGTCGCAGATGTTACAACTCTCATCTGTTTTCTTTCTCTTTCACCTCTGGTTGGGGTCATATTCAAATGTGATTAGAGGAACGGCATCCATGATAAAAAGAGAACAAATGACGCTACATTCCTTCCAACCTCTTAGATCAAATATTAACTTGAGAAAACTTTTCTTTTTTTTCTTCTTCTTTTTTTTTTTTAAAACAACAAATTTTCACATTATCCTTTAAAATGTTCTTTTAGAAGTCCGTTCAAATGTCGTTTTGACAAAATGATAAATACCATTTTCACTTGCCTGTGTGTCTGAATAATTTGACTAATTTAGTTCTAACATGCCTGTCTTTTGAATACTTGATTTCTTTATACATCAAGTCTCTGTGGTGCCGTCATAGGTCGTCCAGATGTGGTCACACATGGTTGTTGTTGTTGATTGTTGTTCAGTGAATATACTAAACCTTTGTCTTGCCGATGATTGTTCACTGAACACACAAAAAAATCTTATCTTGTTGAGGACTGTGCACTGGATAAATGAAAACTTTGTTTTATGGATGACTGTTCAGTGAATAAACTAACACTTTGTCTTACAGTTCAAAGAATAAGCTAACACTTTGTCTTACTGTTCAGTGAATAAACTAACACTTTGTCTTACTGTTCAATGATAGACTTACACTTTGTCTTACCATTCAGTGAATAAACTAACACTTTGTCTTACTGTTCAGTGAATAGACTGACACTTTATCTTACTGTTCAGTGAATAAAATAACACTTTGTCTCTTACAGTTCAAAGAATAAGCTAACACTTTGTCTTACTGTTCAATGAATAAACTAACACTTTGTCTTACTGTTCAATGAATTAACTGACACTTTTCTTACTGTTCATGAATAGACTAACACTTTGTCTTACTGTTCAATGAATAGACTAACACTTTGTTACTACTGTTCAATGAATAGACTAACACTTTTACTCTCTACTGTTCAATGAATTAACTGACACTTTCTCTTACTGTTCAATGAATAGACTAACACTTTGTCTTACTGTTCAATAAATAAACTTACACTTTTTCTAACTGTTCAGTGAATAAACCAACACTTTCTCTTACTGATGTATAGTTTACTGATGTATGTTGTACTGTGTACTGATGTATGGTGTACTGATGTATAGTCTACTGATGTATGGCGTACTGATGTATGTATGTACTGATGTATGGCTGATGTACTGATGTATTATGTGTCCTGATGTATAGTCTACTGATGTATGGTTACTGATGTATGGTGTACTGATGTATGGTCTACTGATGTATGTACTGATGTATGGTACTGATGTATGGTCTACTGATGTATGGTCTACTGATGTATGGTCTACTGATGTATGGTCTACTGATGTATAGTCTACTGATGTATGTATGATGTCTACTGATGTCTGATGTATGGTCTGTCTCCAGCTTGGCAGGCCCTTGAGCCCAGCCCTTCACACCCAGACGACCTCCACAGACATCTCAGGGGCAAGTACCAGTTCCGCCCCCTCCCTCACCAACCCTCTTGCACAGCTTGACATGGGGTGGTTTGGAGACCAGTGAGGCGCATTTTCCCCTCATTCTTTCAGTCCTCGCATCGTGTCAAGACCTATGGCTGTGTGCCAGTCAGCTCCTTTGACAGCATAAAGGGACTTGAACGTCAAAAGCTTTATGCCCAATTCATTTTTGGACAAGAGTTGCCTCATCATACATTTGGAAGTGGAGTTCCTGGCGAATGGTGTATCTACCCATGGGGCGATGTGTTTGAGCATCACCTGCCGGCCAGTCCAGTGTAACTGACGGTCCTTCCAGCAGAGAGAGCAGCCAGACCTCTGGAGTGGTCATTCCCGTCCCGACACCCAGCAGCCGGGGCAGCAGCAGCAGCGGCTTTCCATCCTCCATGGAGACAGATCAGTCTGAGCAGCTTTATTCCAGGATCTTTGTTATTGGTAACAAAGCTGATGCTCTGCTCACCTACCACGTCACTGGGAACGCCAGCAACAGCCAAGGGGGGCCACTCTCCGTAGTTCGCTGTCACCATTCTCAGTATGTGACAGGCTATCAGAGAAATGTTTTGGATTTTTATGTCACAGACGTGGCTGTCCAGGCACGGTCTGACGCGGGGAATGAGACCAGACTGCTGAGGGATGGCGAAAACGATGATGAGAATGATGACTCCAGCAGGCAAACCTCAAATGCTGCCAGACAAATTACTGAGGAAGATCTCATCGAGCGTTCCCAGTCAGAACAGGCGCTCAACGTGCAAACTGCAGGTTCTGACCAGGAGGTGGATGTCGACAGAGATTGTGACGACTTTTGCCCCATCTGTTTGGATGCGCTGCGTCGGCCCACAAAATTGAACAAGTGTGGCCATGTGTTCTGCCGAATCTGCCTGGAACAGAGCTTCCAGCAGCATCCTAGGTGCCCATTGTGCAATGTCACTTTTGCCGTGATGTCTGGCAGCATGCCTGACGGCAGAATGGAGGTGTGTGGCCGAGTGCACCCCTTGCCAGGACACGAGGACAATCACAGTATGGTCATCGACTACCTCATACCTTCTGATTGCAAGGGGTGAGTACCTGGACAATTCCTTGGCTTGGAGTCACAGCACATGAGAGATGGAGTGGTTGATCTGATTTCTTAGAGGGTCATCTTTGCTGTGAGAGATGGAGTGGTTGATCTGATTTCTTAGAGGGTCATCTTTGCTGTGCTGTTTTTTTTCATTTGCTTTGGTTCTTTATATTGGGTTGCAAATATGTTGTGTCTTTTAGGCTGTGTTTTACTTTATAGGGTGTTCAATTTTTTCCAGGTGCAAAAGGAACACCTGTGCACATGTTCATACAACACAGCTACAACACTTTCTCTCTCCCTCTCTCTCTCTCTCTCGCAGTCTCTGTCATGCATGCACGACACCCATAGGCTTGCAAGCACACATACAAACATGCGCATACTCACATAAAGTGATACACACACATGTGCACACACACACACACACACACACACACACACACACACACACACACACACACACACACACACACATCCAGTTAAGAATGATGTGAAACATGAGATTAAAATTAGATCAGATATTGACTTTCCTACACGTGCAAAACAATATCCTCTCAGATTACCCTGGCAATGTATACATCTGAGCTTAGGCAAGCCACGGGCATTACTGTTGTGTTGACAAAAAGTCTGTATCTGCCAGGCCGTCCTTCTTCCCTACACCCCCTGGGAACTTCAAAGGGCCCATTTTGATATTGATCACACTATTTTAAACATGAAGGACAATATGAATATAGTGGTGACACTGTTAAATCTCATATTGAAGAGAAGTATCCAAATCACTTAAAAGTATACACAGATGGGTCATTAATTCAGAAAAATGTGGGCTCTGCTTATTTGAAACCTGATTTAAAAGCAGAGAAATGTTTTTCACTGGGGAAAAATAAATCAATTTTTACTGTGGAACTTACTGCAATATTAATGGCATTAAATTATCTTCTAAAATTTTCCATGATCTATGTTTCAAGCACTTTTTTGTGTTGATTCAAAGTATGTGCTTCAGGCACTGGAATCATTCAAATTGCAGAATAGATCAGAAATGATAACTGTAATTAGCAATTTGATTCATGCCCTTCCTATACAAGGCACGGCAGCTACTTTCTGCTGGATACCGTCACACTGTTGGTTTTATTATAACGATAAAGTAAACAGAGTGGCAAAACAAGGTGCAAAAGGTAGTTCAGAATCTTTCAGGATGAATTTTCCACTTTCGGTTCAAGAACAATATAGTATAGTGGAATCATTTGCTTGAAACCATTTCCAGAATCTCTTTTAAAAAGTCTCATAAAAAGTTTATTTACACAGATTTTAATATTGCAAACTTTAAAACACAGTCCCCCGTCAGCAGAACGTATTGTCCCTTATACATTATAGGTGGAAAGTTGATGCTTTTACAACAAAATTTAGTAAAAATGCCTCATGCGTTTGTGGACAAAGCATCACAGTTGATCATATTATCTCATGTGCTGCTATCAAACAAATTATACTCATGCTGTCTACATATACAATTAGAAATATTTTTGAATCACCAGTATTAACCTATGAATTCTTTCTTTTATCAAAGAGTCCAATAAGTAAGTACTTATAGTTTCTTACATTTATTACCTCATACCTATGAGGTTTCTTTTAAGTGAGTTAATCATGTACTACTACTAAATCTACATAAAATGCACGAAATGACAATCTTCATCCGCCCCCTACCTCTCACTGTTCTCTCCCATATCGAAACCATTCTTAGTTTCTAGGTTTAACAGGAAGGTTTGGTTTGTTTGTTTATTTAATGATTTTTGTGATGATGAGGGTTTTTATTGTTTTTTGTTTTTTTTGTCTAATATCACCTAGAGTGTTTAGATGTTAAATTTGAAACTAACATATGCATGCACAAGCGTGCACACACACACACACACACACACACACACACACACACACACACACACACACACACACACATGCACGCACACATGCACGCACACATGCATGCATGCATGCACACACACACACACACACACACACACTCCTAATGGAACAGAAGAGAATGAAAATGACAGCCACACCCACATGCAGCAGGCAACATGAAGAAAAACAAACAGAAGAAAAAAAGAAGGTAGAGTTGCATTGTCTTTAAAAAAAACCAACAGTTTTCCTGGACAGGAGTGGCTGGCATTGCTCAAGATGAGTCACAGTGCCCACAATTAGGATTTTGTTTGGGGTGTGTATGGGTGATGTTCTTTCTTTCTTTTTAATCCAGTTCAAGTCTGTTGTCTCCGTAGTGGAAACCTCAGAGCCACCCAAGAAAGCAAATGAAAGGAAGTTTAAGGGAAGTAGACAAGAAGATAGACCTGAACTATGTAGTCAAGAATTAGCTTAAAATTAAGGTATTCCTATGCTGTTGTTAAGGGTCGTGAAAAGCTGCCAATATTTTGAGTTGGTATGCTTGTTACTTGGTGTTTGAAATTCAGATATTACTCCTCAGAAGATTCTGAAGCATACTGAATATTTCAAACATTTGTCTGATCTGTATAAAGTGTGACCTTGAAAGAGTGACCTTGTCCTTCACAGCCTTGCCCATCCCAATCAAGGTCAGGCCTTCTATGGTGCAATTAGTCGTGCCTACCTGCCGGCCTGCGAAGAAGGGGTCAAAGTGTGTCGCCTGCTGTGGGTGGCCTTCATGTTTCGCCACACCTTCACCATCGGCCACTCCCTGGACCTTGGCTGCGACAACGCTGTGATCTGGAATGGCATCAACCACCAACCAGCAGCAGGACTGGTGGCCCTTCACGGTAGGTGCAGTGACTCCTCTCGTTAAACTGAACGCACCTTGTGTTTTGTGTATTCATCCTCCCTTCAAAGAGTTTTGTTATTGTGTTACAGTATCTTTCGTCATGCATCCTTCCTTGTAAAAATTGTTTTTTTATTATGGTGAATAACTTTTGTCGTATATCCTCCAATGAAAGAGTTGTTTCATTTGTATGTTATTGTTGAAATACCTGTTGTCATATAATCTACCTTTAAAGAGTTTAAAGAGTTATTTTATTAGTATATTAAAGTGGTTTTTATTGTATATCCTCCATGTAAAGAGTTGTATTGTCATTTTTTTTTCTGGGACACTTTGTCATTTGTGGACTCATGTGTGTAACATTCTAAACAAGCAAGTCTATGCAATTACCCTGTGTTGATTGTTGGTGTATATACATATGCATCCGATTTGGCACCCACTTCTGGTGCCTGTATGTGGGCTCCCTCCATGGTTGCCCCCCCCCCCCCCCCCCTCTCCCCCCTTCCCATCTTCCTGACAGGGCAACATCTGGTTACCTCCCCTGGTGACCCTCCCCCCCCTCCCCACCCCTTCCGCTCCCCTCAAGACCAGAGGCTCAGTCCTTGGGAATCTGTCATCAGAGCTTCCCCTGGGTCTACTGCCATAAGGGCTGAGAAGGTGACAGCCCTGATATGGCCTTTGGCGATCAGCAAGGCAAGGCAGAAGTGAATGGAACTGACTAATGGGCCATGGGTTCTCAGTTGGTCAGTTCTAGATCACCTTCCGTCACAGTCACCCATGACCCTGTCTCTTTAGTTTTCCAGGAGGACTCGGTTGTGACTGCCTCCTCTGTGCATTGTGACCCCCCCCCCCCCCCCCTAGGTCTCACCCCTTCCCCCCCACATCAACCAGCCTTGCTGCCCGCAGTACAATACCCCCCTCCAGGTCTCTCCCCTACACATCAACCAGCCTCCAGGTCCCCCCCCCCCCCCCCTTCCCCCCAACCAACCAGCCTGCTGGCGCAGTACCAGGGCTTGTTGCCAACCCTTTGAGATCACCTGCCTGCTATTTCAAGCTCTCCCCTCCCCCCCTTTCCCACCTCATCTTCCTCCCCTGTCCCTAAAAGGACCCACAATCAATAACTCTTATCCCCCTCTTCACTCCCCCCCCCCCCCCCCCTCCAACCCACCCCTTGAAGCCTGAAACCCTCCAGGCAGGCAGTCTCTCCCACCCATGGCCGCTGATGAAGAGCCGTGGGCCCCAGTGACTGGGTCACCTTGGTTCTGAAACAGGGTGTCCTCTCTCAACATGGGTGAGAAGGAGCCCCACCCCCCACCCCCAGGCTGTCCCCTCTCCCACCATGGCCGCTGATGAAGAGCCCCCCAGTGACCACCTTGGTTCTGAAACAGGGTGTCCTCTCAACATGGATAGGGAAGTGCCCCCCCCCACTCCCCACAAATGTACCCCTTCCCCCCATCCCCCTCAATGTTCCCCCTCCTCCCTCCCCTTTTACTTACCCATCAGTTGCGGAGAGGGGAGTAGATGTTAAGTTTTTAGTTTGTGATGTTATCATACATTTTCTCCTGCTGCTTACTCATGGAGAGAGGACCAGCCATATGAGCATGTATATATGTGTGTGCGTGTGTGTGTGTGTGTGTGTGTGTGTGTGTGTGTGTGTGTGTGTGTGTGTGTGTGTGTGTGTGTGTGTGTGAGTGAGAGAGAGAGAGAGAGAGAGAGAGAGAGAGAGAGAGATATTGATGTACATGATGTTTGTATCAGATGTTCATGTTTTCTTGCTTCAGTTTTGGATATCCAGATCCAGGCTATCTGAGACGTGTCACAGAAGAACTTGCAGCCAAAGGAATCACAGAGGAATTTGTGAAGCATTTCAAGGTTCCATTCTAAAGAGGTAAGGGAGTAAGTAGTACAGCAAGTCACAGGGGAAAAAGAGTGATAGGAAGATGCTTGGATTGAATTTAAATGAAAATCAGAGTTTGAAGAAAACCTTGTCATAAGGAGAGTGTTTTGGCCAGTATCACCACAGAACAGCTCTCTTTTAACCTTCTCATGCCACTCTGAAGGACGGAGGCAGACAAGGCAATTTGATTGGTTGGGGTCTTTTCCTTCTTCACTCACACTTCAGCATCATTTGGCCCTGCAGTCACCAGACTTGGGTTGGGGTCAACAGCGTGGTCTGGCCTGCAGTCACCAGACCTGGGCTGGGGTCAACAGCGTGGTCTGGCCTGCAGTCACCAGACCTGGGTGGGGTCAACAGCATGGTCTGGCAGTGACCAGACTTTGGCTGGGGTCAACAGCGTACCAGTCTGGCCTGCAGTCACCAGACTTGGGCTGGGGTCAACAGCGTGGTCTGGCCTGCAGTGACTTGGGGCTGGGGTCACCAGCGTGGGCCTGCAGGGCCTGCAGTCACCAGGGGTGGGGGTCAACAGCGTGGTCTGGCCTGCAGTGACTTGGGCTGGGGTCAACAGCGTGGTCTGGCCTGCAGTGACTTGGGCTGGGGTCAACAGTGTGGTCTGGCCTGCAGTGACTTGGGCTGGGGTCAACAGTGTGGTGGGCTGGGGGCTGGGGTCAACAGTGTGGTCTGGCCTGCAGTGACTTGGGCTGGGGTCAACAGCGTGGTCTGGCCTGCAGTGACTTGGGCTGGGTCAACAGCGTGGTCTGGCCTGCAGTCACTAGCCTTGGGCTGGGGTCAATAGTGTGGTCTGGCCTGCAGTCACCAGACCATGGGCTGGGGTCAACAGTGTGGTCTGGCCTGCAGTCACCAGACTTGGGCTGGGGTCAACAGTGTACCAGTGTGGCCTGCAGTCGCCAGTCTGTCCTTGAAATGAAAATCAGTGAGGTTGGTTCAAGGCCCAAGGTGAAATAGGATTGAGGTCAAAGGGTGAGGTCACCTCATATAAATGATAGTCGTGACTTGCAGAATTCAGGCAGAGAAGAGCAGAAGACAGAAAGTAACTCAGAGTTTGGTTGAATTCCGCCCCCTGCAGTGATACACATGCACTGTTGGACTTCTTCATTGCCAGCAGTGGAAGACCTGTGTCTGGCAGTTTTATCACCAGAGTAGGTGTAGGTGTAGAGTTGGGATGGTGCTGGTCAGTTCTTTATCATGTCATTACAACCTGCTGCTAATGTCAAGGAGGTATACATCTTCAGAGTTGCCTTCCCCTGGATTCAAATGAGGAAGAAGGTGGATGTTTAAGAGATCAGCAGGGGGGGGGGGGGGGGGGGGGGGTAGAATCAGAACAAACTCAAAGGATGCTGTAGTTCATCGTGCATCTTCCCTGAGAAAAACGCAGTGTGTGGCTGAAGCAATGCCAGCGATGGCCATGTCGATGTCGTGTGTGTGTGTGTGTGTGTGTGTGTGTGTGTGTGGAGGGGGGAGTTTGTGTCAGAAACAGTGTAGAATTTGTTTTTTTGGGTACAATCTGTTTACATGAACTTTTAGTCTGTTCAGCTAAAAACGCTCCTAAAGGAAAATGGTTGAAGAGTTTCATGTGTGTCAAGGGGTGGTATGGAGAAAGCTGGCTGGATGCAGTGTCACAGTGACTTCTCTTTGCAGTGATGTTGTTCCTGACTGATCAACGGACTGTCTGTTTGTTTCAGGAGGTGTTCGCGCCCAGTTCTTTGGAGGAGAGAAACGTGCACTCTCAAAGACAAACAGTGTCAGACATCTGCATGATTTGCCTCTTACCTGGACATTGAAAATCTGCTTTTTTTTTCCCCCTAATAGACGCATTTGTCTTGCTGCTCATTGTGGTGCCATGAAAAAGTGACAGTGCCATGAAAAAGTAACAGAGTTGAGTTCTTGTCAACACTACCTGTTGTCATATGATTTGTGCCATTGCCAGTCAGCATTCTGTGCGACGTTTTCCACCTGTTATGCAATGACATTTTCAAACTTGATGCAACGAGTAGAAGTCTCAACTTTAGTTATTTCCGTCGCTGTAAAGAATGTACTGCTGTTGGACTGGTGCCGATTGTGTTCATTGTAGAACGTGGAACATGTCAGCTATGTGTATGATTCACCTTGATGGTGTGTTTGTGGTCATGAGCACACCTGTTACATGAAAAAAAAAAATTTTTTTTGTGGTCATATTCAACCAAAATGTCATCCTTCGGAAGATGTATTAACTTTGCTTGGCAGTTACACAATTTTTTTTCATGTTTTACGTCAAAATGTGTATAAGATGTAGTAGTTAGTACATATCTCATGCCAGAGTTGCCATGTATTCACTGAACAATTGCTTTTATCATTCCTTTTCAATGCCTAACAGTTAAGTAGTGGGGGAAAAAAAAGTGCAGGTTAACAGTTCTTCCATCATCAATGCCTTTCTGGTCTGCTGCTGCTTTTTGATTTGTTTTTGCTTTTTTTTTGCCTTTTGCTAGTCATCCACGCCTGTGTTCAGAGTCATTTCTGTAATGAATGATTCGTCTTGTGCATTTATTTCTAGAACTTTCATTTTAGTTTCAATTATGACTCTAGTCTTGGCATGCAGGACACTGTAGTAAAGAGTGCCTCCATTGATTTCTTGAAATGAAATGTGTTTCACCTGCGTTGTAGTAATGCATCTCAGAAAATATGGCACCTGTCTTTTACTGTGTCTGAAACAGCTGTCTACGCAAGGCTCACCAACGATGGCCATGATCAATCATTATTTGTGTCAGAAATACACCAGAATAGTGCAATGCAAAATGGCAAAAACTATATACCAAAGTTAGGAAATGTAAAATGGTTTAAAGCAAAAAGTAGTTATGAAATGCATGTAAGTCTAAAAACTAAACAAAAAATACAGATAATATAGATTGCTATTACTATGATTATAATGAGACCTGATCTCGTTTGTTAGTCAGCTGGAACTCTTTTTTTTCTGAATTGGTGAGATTTTTGCCAGAGTGACTGTTTTCAACCCAACTGTCAAGGTAGCCACCTTCCACCAACAGGAATGATGTCTCTACAGCAGTGTACATGTGTTTGATTTGCATGTCATTCATCCCACAGCAGTGTACATGTGTTTGATTTGCATGTCATTCATCCCACAGCAGTGTACATGTGTTTGATTTGCATGTCATTCATCCCACAGCAGTGTACATGTGTTTGATGTTGCATGTCATTCCCCACTGGCTGTTGATGGCCCGGTCTGTGTGGACAGACGGCATGGGCTTCAGTGTGCATGCATGATGGCTTTTTTTTTTTTTTTTGCTGTCCCATCTTCTGTGCCACCTCAGTGGCAGTGCACCCACACCGCTGACACCCTGTCCACAGCCACAGCCAGTCAGTTCTGCCGCAGCCCCATCACCGGCAATCCATAGGGAGCAGTCGATGTCAAGTTGTCAAGAGACAACCCACCGGAGGAGACACTGCACTGTTGCCGAGTCACTTTGGTGGTGCTCAGTGGCGCCTGTTCTGATCCAACATACGCATACCACAACCCCCTTTTCTGTTCTGTATTTGATACGTAGTTAAGTAGAACATGGTAGTGTCAGATAAAATTGGAATATTTCAGATGCTATTATTGTTTCAGATGCTATCATTGTTTTATTGTTTCAGATGCTATTATTGTTTCAGATGCTATTATTGACAAAATCCACTTTTGAAGGTTTGGATTCCAATTGGATATTTGTCACCAAAACACTATTGTCATCAAAACACCACTGTCTGTGTGTTTGACACACACATGTTTTCAGACATTGTTTAGGTGCATTGTAGAACAAGACATTCTCATGCTTTGTTGACCTTCACTTCAGCTTATGTACCCGAGTTCTTTCTGACTGTAGTTTTAAACAAAAATATGTGCCATGTTGTCTCCATAGTGAATGTATGCTTGCCTACCTGCTAGGTTTTTACTCCATTGCCTAATTCATTTGATTTTGTTTTCAATTTCAATGAAACTATTTGCGTGAATGTGATTTTGACTTGATAAAGGTGAAAGTGATAATGTGCCTGTGTGGGTATGGTTTTTGATGACATGATAAAGTGAGAGTGATAATGTCTGTGTGGGTGTGATTTCATGACTTGATAAAAGTGAAAGTGATAATGTGTCTGTGTGGGTGTGATTTTATGACTTGATAATCAAGTCATAAAATCACACCCACACAGACACATTAGCACTTTCACTTTTATCAAATTAATAAAGGTGAAAGTGATGTGTCTGTGTGGGTCTGATTTTATGACTTGATAAAGGTGAAAGTGATAATGTATCTGTGTGGGTGTCATTTTATGACTTAATAAAGGTGAAAGTGATAAAGTGTCTGTGTGGGTGTGATTTTTTGAAAATGGTGTTATTTTTGAAAATGATAATGACAGTATTGGAAACTGCAAAAACACAAAAAGAAAGATGTGAGGGTACATGCGACTTTTGCGGTTGTGTAGTGATGAGGACGCATCAAGTTGTGAAATAATTGACAGACTAAAATTGTTTTGTATATGTTCTTCGGTTATGGGAGGAGAGCATCTGTTGTAAAAAGTTAATGACCAAAATTGTGTGTGAATTGGTGAACAAAATTGTCAGCAGTGTTCTGCAATTTTTCCCCCTCTTTTTTTTTTTTTTTTTTAATCATAGTCTAAGCTCCACTCTTCATTGTTTAAATTATACCCCCCCCCACCTCTGTCCTCAGCGCTACCTTTTTTCTTTTTTTTTTTTTTTTTTTTTTTTTTTTTTTTTTTTTTTTTTTTTAAAGAAGAGTGCCATTGCATTTGATTTTCTTGTGAATTCTGAGTTTATTGATATCAGGTTTTCTCAACTTGTACTGGCAATATTTATTTCTATGTCAGCTCTTGAACATGTATCTCTGGGCTTTTCCTTCTTCCATTTGTATTGTTGATTTTTAATATGTCTTTTGTCCAAATCTGTGGACATTGTAGTAATAATTTTGTACACATCATGATTAAATGTTTTGTTTGCATTGTACAAAGGCCTGTTTGGTTTATGTGCTGTATAACAACACTCCCTTTAGTAAGAATATATAATGTAAAATATTCATTCATGTGTTGGAGGTGTGTATGTGTGCATGCATGTGTGTGTGGTTGTCTGGGTATAACGTAATGTATTAGTTTTGCTCTGTTTTAAATGGATGATGATAAGCTTCTGAAGTTAGGTTGAACTTTTATATTATTTCATCTCTTTGTGATTTGGGAAAAGCTTCTAATTAGCTAGAAGGCAGCCATGAAGTAACATAACTGTTGCCTCCTCCCCCCTCCACATTTTCCCCTAAACAAGTGGTCCATCAAGAAGCTTAAGCTGCCTTGCATTATGAGTTTTTTTTTTCTGCATTGTCATTGTACCGTTAACTTCTCAGCAGAGGAATAGAAACACACATGAATTCAGGCAAAGTGGATTGAAAATAGGATTGAAGGGACCCCCGTATGGCCGGGGGGGGGGGGGGGGGGGGGGGGAATAAATGACGACAAAGTATATTTACAAACATGAGTCCCCAAACTGACCTGTCCTGCTTTTTTTTTTACAGCTCTATATGACAAGAAAATACAGGGTTGTGTTACTGGGGTTTTTTTTTTTTTTTTTCTTTTTCTTTTTTTTTTTTTCTCACATATACCCTTAGAATGTAAAGACGCCAGCGTACACCACCCATGTGTCTTGTGTTCAACATGCACACACCCAGGTATATGAACTGCAACCAGTGAAAATTTCCTTGATCCTAAAGGAAATTCAGCTTCATCTTCTGCATAGATCATCTGTTTGAGTGAGGACACCAAAGCAGGCATGGCTGTTCACCCTGGGCTGCCTGTCTCCAGGCTGACAACCCTGGCAGTTTGCCAACTGAGGCATGTTACGTACTTTAGCTACTGTCTTGCCAAGTAGAAAAGTGTCTTTACAGTATCTCCAGAAGCAAAGCAAGTTGGCGATACCTCGCAAGGACAGTGTGGGAATTCCTTGCCAGCAAGATACAATAGGGATCAGTGCATGGAATTCATGTTGAATTTAAACTGCAGAGTAACTTCTGTATTGGGCATTTTCAGGGATCTTTATTGCATCCCGCTGAAAACAATCCTAGACGTTGCACTTTTTGTCAGTGTTTGTAGAGATGTATGGCTGAATGGGGGGGGGGGGGGGGGGGGGGGGGGGGATCCTTTCACTTGCAGTTTTATTCATGATGGCACGTATTCCATTACCCCGGTTCCCGCCCAGGAGACTGATTTTAGGGAAAGGATGGGCTGTGTTGATAAGAAAATGTTCCTTGTCTGCCATTGATCAAGGGTGATATGCGTCGGTGAGCTTTTCGGCGTCGGCTTCAGAGTTTACCCTATTTAAGTTCACATCTGATTGGATCTAGACCTGGAAGACCAGTTTTTAGGGAAGAAATATAATGAAATCAAATTCTGCCGACCTCTTCCTTTATTCCATCTCTTTGGACACCCTCGCCTTCTCTGACTTCGTAGTTCAGAACAAAGTGCAAAGTAACTGATCAAGTGGCCTGCACACACTGGAATCGTCCAGATAACCCTGGTCTCAAATCAACTTGAAGGGAATGGAAGGTAGTGGAATGTCTCACATGAATAGGATCAAATCTTGTTTAAACTCACTCATGTATGGATGCCGCATTTGGACTCCAAACAAACACGAAAAAAAGCACACATGCACACACTCGCACTCACTCACTCACACACACACACACACACACACACACACACACACACACACACACGTTATGTTAAAATATTGTGAGAAAATTGTTATCAAGTCCTGGAAATGACTTACTTTCAAATATATAACAATTTAATTCTCAACCATGATTTAGCCTGATCAAAATTCAAATGAACAGTGTTAGTCTTCTACTGAAAGAAAAATGTAAATGGACGTAGATATATATCATCATCACATCAGGTGGAACATGTTACAATAAGACTTTGATGAAATATGGTTGGGGATGGTTTGTTGTTTTAAAACTGTTAAGCTGCGTCTCAAGAAAAATATAACAAAGTTTACACAAAAGATATAACCGATGATGTAAAATAATAATTTACGTCTTTGAGTTCTTGTAGTCACCAAAGTGTTATCGTTTGTGCAAAACACCACACTCACACGGCTGTTGAACGAAGCCAAACTGGACTTTGAACGTGGTACTTGAAGTGCTCATTGCTGTAGTGGATCTTCACACAAACATTCTTCATGAAGAAGTGGGCACCTCCATCAAAGCAGACATGGAACACTTTAATCTCCCAGCCGCATCTCCAGCAAATCTCGTATCCGTCTTCAAAACCATTGGTACACAACGTCATCTATCTATATGGAAAGATCAAACGACGGAGGTTTAAGCCGCACTGGACACACATACGGCTCCAGGTATGGTCAGCATGTACATGGCTCGGACTATGGAAAAATACTGATGTCAACCAGGTCTTGGGACGGAGAATACAATGTGGAAGAGGTTTATAAATTATATGGCGATACAGCGGACAACAGAAACCTCTTCATTCTCTACATCCTCACCCTAAAGTTCACTACAGAGTGGAGGACAAACAACATCTACTATCTGGACATCAGCCTCACCATCAAAGCAGGCACACTTATTATTGACCTCCACTTGAAACCAACACACAAACAGGAGCCTGTCATTCAATGGCTGCCGCCCCAGTATCCTTTATTTACCGTACCTGAGAATCACACGGATCTGCTCAGGTGGAGAGACGTTTTTAAAAAAAATATAAGAACAAACAAACAAACAAAAAAGAGGCTTCACGGATAACATGCTCAAATGAGCGAGAAATAGAGTACCTAGCATAAACAGCCGAGAAGACAGCCTCAAGTACAAGAGAAAAAGAAGAGTACCAAGCACAGACAGCCGAGAAGATAGCCTCAAGTACAAGAGAAAAAGAAGAGTACCTAGCACAACAGCCGAGAAGATAGCCTCAAGTACAAGAGAAAAAGAAGAGTACCTAGCACAAACAGCCGAGAAGATACCCTCAAGTCAGTACCAGAGTAAAAGACCAACCACCATGTGACAGACAGTATCACACACCAACTGCAAATCCTTCCTTTAGAAGGCTGGCTGCTGGGCCACAGGTCCTTTCTAAATTCCAACTCTAGAACTGAAACAAGATGCAAAGCATATAAGCGTACTCCCAGTTTATCTTGAATACGCGTGATATATTCCATAAAGAGTAAAAAACCGTCTTGGGCTGGTGTAACCATTAGTAATGGCTATTCTGGTAAACATCGGCCATCATCTGTGACCTATAATGAACATACTTACAAATTTTCAGAAAGATCGGCCTATAACTTTCTGAGATTTTCATCAAGAAAGAAAAAACCATTATGGGCCGTTAGTAACGGCCATAACGGTAAATTAAACGTCGGGCATGATCCGTGACCCATAATGAACATACCTACAAATTTTCAGAAAGATCGGCCAAGTACTTTCTGAGACATTTCATATAAAAGAAAAACTATTATGGGCCGTTACAGAAGTCAGTAACGGCTACAACGGTAAACTAAAACGTCGGGCATCATCCGTCGCCCGTAATGGACATACCTACAAATTTTCAGAAAGTTCGGCCAAGTACTTTCTGAGATATTCCATAAAGAAGAAAAACCATTACGAGCCGATATGGCCGTTAGTAACGGCAATAACGGTAAACTGAAACATCGGGCATCATCTGTAACCCATAGTGAACATACCTGCTAATTTTCACAAAGATCGGCCAAGTACTTTCTGAGATATTCCATAAAGAAGAAAAAAAACGTTAAGGCCATTACAGCGTTAGTAACGGCTACAACGGTAAACTAAAACATCGCTCATTATTCGTGAACCCATAATGAAGATACCTGCTAAGTTTCAGAAAGATCGGCCAAGTACTTTCGGAGATATTCCATAAAGAAGAAAAACCGTTACACGCCGTTACAGCCGTTAGTAACGGCTAAAAACGGGCAAACTAAAACATCGCTCATTATTCATGACCATAATGAAGATACCTACAAATTTTCAGAAAGATTGGCACATACTTCTGAGATATTCCATAAAGAAGAAAAACCGTTACAGGCCGTTACAGCTGTTGGTAACGGCTATAACGGGGTAAGTAAAACATCAGGCATCATCCGTGACCCATAGTGAACATACCTGCTAATATTCACAAAGATCGACCAAGTACTTTCTGAGATATTCCATAAAGAAGAAAAAAAACCGTTATAGGCTGTTACAGCCGCTAGTAACGGCTTTAACTGGGTAAACTAAAACATCGGGCATCATCTGTGACCCATAATGAACATACCTGCTAATTTTCAGAAAGTTCGGCCAAGTACTTTCTGAGATATTCCATAAAGAAGAAAAACCGTTACACGCCGTTACAGCCGTTAGTAACGATTATAACGGTAAACTAAAACACCAGGCATTATTCGTGACCCATAATGAACATACCTACAAATGTTCAGAAAGATCGGCCACGTACTTTCTGAGATATTCCATAAAGAAGAAAAACCGTTACAGGCCGTTACAGCTGTTAGTAACGGCTATAACGAGGTAAACTAAAAACATTGGGCATCATTTGTGACCCATAGTGAACGTACCTGCTCATTTTTACAAAGATCGGCCAAGTACTTTCTGAGATATTCCAAAAAGAAAAACCCGTTACAGGCCGTTACAGCGGTAAACTAAAACATCAGGCATCATCCGTGGCCCATAATAAATATACCTACAAAATTTTCAGAAAGATCGGCCCAGTAGTTTTGTCTGGAGCGAGTGGAACACATTTTGACCACGGACACAGAGACAGACACACAGACAGCATTTCTTCGTTCCCATTCTAAAGTACTCCCTGTTCTATAAGAAGGGAGTACAAAAAGAAAAAAAAAAAAAAACAAAAAAAGCTACCCCTGAGCCCCTCATCGTCAGGGAGAGAAACTGCAGAAAATCGCCAAGTTTTCCTGGCGCCCAAAAATCCATAAATGTGGACCTGGACAACAGCAACAGCAACAGGTATCACAGTATCACAGCGCCCACCAGAATCACGCAGACACAGAGGTGAGCCGTAAAAATCAACACCGCGACAACGACTGCAAGGCAGACGTGAGGCATAGCTTCTGGATGTCTGGATGTGAACCAACAGAGGACATAAGACAGACGCGAGGCTTCTGGATGTGAACCAACAGAGGACATAAGACAGACGCCAGGCTTCTGGATGTGAACCAACAGACAGGGTAACGGTAGGGCAGAAGGAGGACTGACAGAGAAAAGGCCGGTGTGACCCGAACATGTTGATTTCCCTCCCATACCCCCAGAGGTAAAAAAATGTAAGCTGTGACAGGTGGTCTATGCTCATTCATAAGTTTCACTTTAAAACCAGTGTCTAACATACTCTACATATTATCGGAAATCTATTAAGCTTGAAATTAGTATAACAAGACCAAACACCAGTTTTGGAAATGAATTCATGGCCAGAGCTTTCGGGGCTGTGATGCCCCTTCATCAGTTGCCATTTTGTTTGCTAAAGTCGTCATCATGGTACGCGTAAAATACGTCACAGGCCGAGAGATTTTTTTTTTAAAAAATACGTCACGGCACAGTGTGATGGCATAAGGAGACTGGCTGAGTATGGGATGGAGAGAGGGAGGGAGGGGGGGATGGAGGGTGCGAGGGATGGAGAGAAGGGAGGGAGGGAGGAGGGGATGGGTGGAGGGAGGGATAGAGGGAGGAGGAGGAGGAGGGGGGGATGGAGAGAGAGGGATGGAGGGGGATGGAGGGACGCAGGGAGGGAGGGAGGGGAGGAGGGAGGGAGGGATGGGGGAGGAGGAGGGAGGAGGAAGCTTAAGCTTGCCATAAAGCAAATAATTCGGGGTATGGTTCTTTGAATTATAAAAATCGCCAATAAGTGTAATTTCTTTCTCTCATCTCCCTTCTTCAAACCCCAAATCTCAGCACCATTCTGACTATAGGCTGAATCTGTTGGCATCCGATAACTTTAATCAGAATAATTTAGTTTTCGAACGTATACAATGGGTTTCAAAAGTGACGGAGACTGAGGGCGGAAAATGAAGCAAAATGATGCAAACGAAGCAAAATCTGGAAAAGAGGGGATAGTTTCCGCCGCCAAGGACACAGACGAACCAGAGACGTAGTCCTGTACTCTGTGTCCTTGGCGGTAGACTGTACAATGGGCTTCAGTTAGACGCAGAAGTTCGCTTCAAACTTTAAATACACAGAGCCGCTGGTTTTCCCCTGGTGGTTTTTTTTTTTTTTTTTTTTTTTTTTTTTAAGCAAATGAAACACTTGGTTCTTCTTAAACGAGTTGATTATTCTTTCACACATGCGCGCGCATTCACAGACATTGTTGGTCAATTTAGTAATGGGAGAAAACAAGCGCAGACTGTAAATTCCTCCCTCATTGTCTTAATAATAATTTTGCAAAGGTTCGAGGTGGGAAAATGTCATGCGTAAAAAAAAAACATGGCAAGACTAGATATATAAAATGTGACAGCCTGGCAAGTCTAGGGAGTTCTATATTTTTGAAATGTGACAGCCTTCTCTGGAAGTCTAGGGAGTTCATCGTCTATATTTGAAATGTGACAGCTCTCTCTGGAAGTCTAGGGAGTTCATCGTCTATATTTGAAATGTGACAGCCTTCTCTGGAAGTCTAGGGAGTTCATCGTCTATATTTGAAATGTGACAGCCTTCTCTGGAAGTCTAGGGAGTTCATCGTCTATATTTGAAATGTGACAGCCTTCTCTGGAAGTCTAGGGAGTTCATCGTCTATATTTGAAATGTGACAGCCTTCTCTGGAAGTCTAGGGAGTTCATCGTCTATATTTGAAATGTGACAGCCTCTCTGGAAGTCTAGGGAGTTCATCGTCTAAGCTGTTTTAAAGACAAATCTGTTCATGCTGCCTTCTCCCAGACCTTTCCTCAGCTGGATCAGACCATGGCTCCCCAGAAATAAATTAATTGTTATTTTGCTGTCCACAATCAGACACTCATTACGACGACACGAAATAATTACGACTGTATGTCCTTGGCATCAAGTAGAGATATAGCTCAGTCTACAATTCCATGGTGTTCTCACCAGCAAAGGTTCAAAAACGGAATCCAACAGTACCCCCAAAGCAACCAGTGAAGGGTAGACGTAAAACGAAAAGAAAGTGTGGTAAAGAAACAAGCTGCGGAAAAACTAAAGTCACATGTAAAATATAAGGGCAGATCTTTGAGCCTATGCTTGAGGATCCGGATGCAAGGGAGATCAGAAAGTGTCAACAGTCAGAGTGGTCAGCTCAACTGTTAAGTAAGCAGCTAATACATACATACAAGCATACATATTTCTTTCTCACCCTCTCTCTCTCTCTCTCTGTATGTGTGTGTGTGTGTGTGCATACTCTCTCTCTCTCTCTCTCTCTCTCTCTCTCTCTCTCTCTCTCTCTCTCTCTCTTCTGTATGTGTGTGTGTGTGTGTGCTTATCTGAAAAACATTGGCACCCATTCAGCTTCTTTCTGGTTGAAATCCAACAAATGTTCAATACAGATACGGGGGGGGGGGGGGAGGGGGGGGGGGGGGGGGGGGGGGGGGGGGGGGGGGGGGGGGGAGGGAGCTCTAAATAGGAGATAGCCGTAACTTTTTTTTAACTGGTTGTTTTTATTTAATGATGACCTCAAAATGTGTCCTTTTTTCCATTCTTTAGATTTCTTCCCTTGCGCGCGCGCGCGCGCGCGCGTGTGTGTGTGTGTGTGTGTGTGTGTGTGTGTGTGTGTTGTTGTTGTTGTTGTTGTTGTTGTTGTTTTGATTGGCACCATAATATACAAGTACATATTTATAACAAACAAAGACCAGTCCATTAATTTGGGGTACAACGAGTCCATTAATTTGGGGTACATTGCATTCCATCGACACATCGATATGTTATAATTTTCCAATCCAGTTCACTGGGCGGGCGGGCTGAGCCTGCAACCCTGGTTGCGAATCTGCCTAGGAGAAGGAAATCTCTTGTTCCAAAACCCGGATGGGACCCGGACCCCCGGCAGCCTTGGCAGGCCAATCATCTAGGACAAGGAACAAGTCTGATGCTAAACCCACGAAGTGCCTAGGAGCGCTGGACAGACTGAGAGCGCGAAGACCCTGGGTCCATGGACGCCCCAGCATCCAGCATCCGTGCCCCGGCCATTGATAATGGATCCAATGCCTTGTGGACACCCTCGGGAGAAGGAAAGGCTATGGGAGTAAACCCAGAGAGAAAATCTGGAGTGGAGTTCCTAAGGCGGTTGGACGTCAACTTCTGACTTCTTTCCGGCAGCTGCTGCAGCAGCCAGACCAGTGCCAAACGTCGTGCCCCTCACTCCTTTGGAGCCCACTGGCGAGGCCCAAGAGGGGGATACTGATGCATGGGCAACACAGCATCTCCATATTTCTCGCCCAGGCTTGCGCCCTGGAGAGGTCACTCCATCTTCACTGATTCAGCGAAGAACCAACACGGGAGACAGCAGTTACGGGTTATAAATCCACACTCGATTGGGGTAGAGTAGGACGCCACGGATTGTCTCCAACGGTGGGAGGGATCATCGTGTCCCACTGGTCAGCTACCACCCGCCTCAAGCTGCGGTCCCCAGCCAGTAAGGTGCTGACTCGCCAACGTCTGCCTGCTTCAATGTGTGTTTGGAGCTCAAATGTGTAGGCATGACAAGCAGACGGAAACATTGCACCAGGCAATTCAAGAAAATCAAAGAAGCTTCCAGCACTTCGTTTTGCAAGCTGGAATGTGAGAACCATGTGCCCAGGAATCTCAGACGACCTTGCACAGGTAAAAGACTCCAGGAAGACTGGTATCATAGAAAGGGAGCTTACAAGACACAGTGTGAGCATTGCGGCCTCCAAGAAACCAGGCTACCCTCTAGTGGCTCTCTCAGGGAAGAAAACTACACGTTTTTTGGAAAGGGAAAGAACCCAATGAACCACGAATACATGGAGTTGGCTTTGCATTAAAAAAAAAAAAAAAAAGGCCTTCTGGCATCAGTAGATCCCCCAACAGGTGGCGCAGATCGTCCTGGATTTGTCAACATCTTCAGCATTTATGCTCCTACCCTGAGTAGTTCAGAAGACATCAAAGACCATTTCTACAATGAGCTTGACACCCAGGTTGGCAGGGTACTGAAATTGGAGCCACTGTTCCTTCATGGCGACTTCAACGCCCAGGTTGGATCTGATCACTAGTCGTGGCCATCTTGCATCGGTCACCACGGGGTCGGAAAGTTGAACGACACTGAACAGAGGTTGCTGGAGCTGTGCTCATACCACAGCCTTTGCGTCACCAACATCTTCTTCCAGTCCAACCCCCCACACAAAGTGTCCTGAAAACACCCAAGGTCTCATCGCTAGCACCAACTGGACCTTGTGGTCAAGAGACGCTCAGGTGTGAACACTGTCCTGGCAACGAGAAGCTACCGCAGTGCCGACTGCGACACTGATCACGCCCTCGTGTACAGCAAAATGAGGACACAGCCACGCAAGTTGCACCGCTCCAAAGCAAAAGGTCATCCCCGCATCAACGTTGCAAGAACAGGAGACCTTGATCGCAGACAGGAATTTGTAGCTTCCGTCGAAGAGACACTCCAAGACTTGCCAGAACAGGATGTCACAGCAAGGTGGAACACCATCAGAGATGCTGTCTACGATGCCGCCATCTCAGCCTTGGGCAAGAGAGTAAGGAAGAACCAGGACTGGTTTGATGCCAAGCTCTCTGAAATGGAGCCGGTCATTGAAGCCAAGTGTAACGCTCTTCTGTACAAGAAATCCCCAGTGAGAAGACGCTCGCAACATTAAGAACTGCACGGAGCAACGCACAGAGGGTCGCAAGACGATGTGCCAGTGATTACTGGCTGCAAATGTCCGAGGACATCCAGCGTTCAGCCGACTGCGGAAATGTACGTGTTATGTTTGATGGGATCAAGAAGGCAGTTGGGCCAGAAGTGAAGAAAACTGCTCCTCTGAAGTCTTCACAGGCATGACAATCACAGACCGTGATCAACAGATGAAGCGATGGGTCGAACACTACACAGAGCTCTACTCCAGGGAAACAGTGGTCACTGACGCTATCCTTGACGCCATCGATGACTTGCCTGTGATGGAAGAAATGGACCAGGTGCCCACGCTTGAGGAACTCGGCAAAGCCATCGACATGCTCCCAGTGGAAAAGCACCAGGAAGTGACGGAATTCCACCTGAAGTGATCAAGTGTGGGAAGTCAGCGCTGCTGCAGCCCCTGTGCGACCTGCTTTGTCTGTGCTGGAGGGCAGGTGCAGTCCCCAAAGACATGCGTGATGCCTCCATTGTGACTCTCTATAAGAACAAAAGGCGACCGCAGCGACTGCAACTACAGAGGGATATCCCTCCTGAACATAGTCGGGAAGGTATTCGCTCGCATTCTCCTCACGAGGTTCCAGACACTGGCTGCTCGAGTGTACCCAGAGTCCCAGTGCGGCTTCAGGGCAGGCCGGTCAACAACTGACATGATTTTTCTCGGTGCACCAGCTTCAGGAAAAATGCAGAGAGCAGGGCAAGCCACTGTATCTGGCATTCATCGATCTAACGAAGGATTTCGACCATGTCAGCAGAAAAAAAAAGCCTCTTCCGTCTCCTGGAGAAGATCAGCTGTCCTCCTCAGCTGCGCAGCATGGTGGTTTCCTTCCACGAGGACATGAAGAGCACAGTTATGTACGACGGGTCTTGCTCAGAACCCTTCTCCATCACAAGTGGAGTAAAACAGGGCTGTGTGATTGCGCTGACACTTCTCGGCATCTTTTTCTCCATGCTTCTGAAGTATGCCTTCAGCTCCTCGCAAGATGGAATCTACCTGCACACACGCTCTGATGGAAAGCTGTTCAACCTCGCCCACTTGACAGCCAAAACCAAGGGTGTCCCAGATCCTCACCAGAGAGATGCTCTTTGCTGACGATGCAGCGCTTGCCTCACACACTGAAGAGGCCCTGCAGAGACTCATGGACAGGTTCGTCGATGCATGCGAAGAATTTGGACTCACGATCAATCTGAAGAAGACCAACGTCAGCGCACAGGATGCAAGCCACGCACCCTCTACCAGCATCAACGACTACACCCTGGAAGTGACTGAGGACTTCATATGCCTTGGGTCAACCCTCTCTACCAGCCTGTCACTTGACATAAAGATCAACCGGCGGATAGGAAAAAAACCGCAGCAACCTTGGCCAAGCTGTCCAAAAGGGTGTGGGACAACAAGAAGCTGACAGAGAATACCAAGATGCGTGTCTATCAGGCCTGCGTCCTCAGCACTCTCCTGTACGGCAGCCAGACATGGACCACCTACATGAGGCACGAACACCGTCTGAACACCTTCCACATGCACTGCCTCAAACGCATTCTGGGCATCACCTGGCAAGACCGAGTACCGCACAGCAACATCCTGGCCAGGGCTGGAATCCGAAGCATGTTTGCCATGCTGAGCCGAGATGTCTATGCTGGCTCGGGCACGTAAGGCGCATGAAAGATGGGCGTATTCCCAAGGACCTACTCTACGGCCAACTTGCCACTGGTACCAGACGCACAGGACGCCCCTCTCTTAGGTTCAAGGATGTGTGCAAATGTGACATGAAAGTGTGCAACATTGACCCTGATGCCTGGGAAACAGCTGCCGACGACCGCGACTGCTGGCGTCAAATGGTGCATAGAGGAATCAGACAGG
>JADBJO010021159.1:20000-30052 GCA_016801955.1 Conus betulinus | reverse complement strand
TGAGAAAAATCTGTTTTATCCCAGCCTGGAGTGTCTTGAACTGTGTAGTGCTTAGCTTTTGCTGTATGGAAAAAATGTCTTCTAGATGACTGTGTGTGTGTGTGTGTGTGTGTGTGTGTGTGTGTTTCCTGTGTGACTGTGTGTGTGTGTGTGAGAATTGTGACCATGCTGTTGCCCTGATGTCCAGACAGAAGATAGAGTTGCCCAAACTGATTTTGCTATATAAAGACCGTCTCACAGTACAATATCCCCCCTCCCCTCCCTCCCTCCATCTCTGTGTTCAGAATGTGACGGGGGGAAAAAAAAATAATGTGGACCTTGAAAACTGTCGATTTTGAAACGAGAGGTACAATCATACAGTTAAAAGTAGACGGTTTCACCACAGCCTGCAAATAGAATGGGACAGATCTATACATAAACACTACCAAGAAGACTGAAAATGCTCAGCATGCGACATGGTCTAGGATGGAGCTCCTTTTGTGGTCAACTGCTTCAGGTACTAGCTGCTGCTGACAGTGAAATGAACAGAATGGCTATCAATGTGTATACCAGATGCAAACTTGTATATACTATACCCAAGTGAAATGCCTAGCAATGATGATGTCTACAACACCATATTGTAAACTAGATTTATATTAGCACGAACATGGGAAAGACAATACTAACTACTGATTTAAAGTCATGACAGATAATCGTCTAAACATTATGATCTGTCAAATGTTACTACGATGTTGTGTCTATAGACCATTAAGGTTTCTTGAGATAATTAAAGTCTTGCACACACACACACACACACACACACACACACACAAAAAACACACTTACACTCACTTACACACACACACACACACACACACACACACACACTAACACACACACACACGCAGACACACACACACACACACACACACACACACACACATGTGATCCTCCTCCTACTCCTCATCACCACCATCACCACCATCACCACCAACACCACCACCTCCATTGCCAGTGACAAATAGAGTACATCGGACAAATATTTCAAAAACGCTGTATATTTCATTTAATGAAAGGAATCATAAGCACGAATATTCTGTGCGTTTTTCCTACTGCTGCTGTGCTAGTTTTAGTTGTTCATTTGACATCAGGCCTCAAAAGCGTCGTGGGGCAAGGTCGCTTGACCTATTAAAATTTGAAATTAAGGTTGAACAGGAACGATTTGGTTGTTAGAAAGAAAATGGGTCGGAAAATAAACATTGGAAGTCATACAAACAACATCTGTAGCATGTAAATGCAAAAATCTAAGCAGGAATTTTAATTAGTTGAAAAATGCTAAACAGCTACTTCTCTCATTGGCATGACCCCACCCTCATCCCGGTCTGTGATGTTTTGGTCTCCAAACGAAAAACAAAATAGTGTTCAAAAGCATGACAGTAATATATTTAAATTATGATGTAAAACTGTCAGGGGAAAAGGTGTATAAAGTCATTGTCTATTAAAGGTTTTCAATGAAATCCTTATGATGTCCATAGTTATTTGTGAAAAGCTTAAGAAAAGATTATGTGCTGAAATCGGTGAGAGGGAGATGGGTTTTCATAATGTGTGATGGTAACTGACAATTTGTTTTCTGTGTCTCTTTGACAGCGAGAAAGCGTAGAACATCGGCAGAAATTGCTCCGCCCAGCGGAAGACGTGACCTCAATAAAGATGGTAAGAAGTGGCCATTGTTACAGCAGGTTTAATTAGCTGGACTTGAATGAACGTTGTGACAGCTTATCGATGATAACACAGAGCGGTGAATCTCATTAGCACAGTGAAGTGTCTTGCTTTTTGATTGCAGTCAGTGGTTGAGTGGTGGTGGTTGTGGCTTATTCACTCGAAGCAAAAGTCGGGGACTAGAAGCCTATTGGTGTTTATTCACTTCACTACAACACACACAGCAGGGGAGCAAGCCTGTATAGACACATGAAAAGGAAACAGCTTCTTAGCATACAGTAAATGTAGGAGACAATAGTTGCCAAAATCAAATACCTACATTATACAATGGATACTGGGCTTGTGTATACCTATCCAACTCATTTTCTTTATTTATGAATTTATAATTTACATAGTCATTTACCATACCAAGGGCAAAAAAAAAAAAAAAAAAAATGAAATTACGAAACCTAAATGGCAGTAGTTGTCAGTACACAACTCAACACGCATAACAGTACTTTAAACTCGTACATCGACACAGAGAGGGAGGGAGAGAAAGTCCTTTTTTTTTCTTAAAGTCTGGATCAGAAACACTCCGTGAACAGGCCAAGGAAACACACAAGAAAATTACAACTTTGCCATATTGTATTGGCTTCAGTCACCATTTTACCTAACAGTTGAAGCCAATTTCAATCTGCCACTTTTCCCCATGGCTTTACAACCTGGTTCTCAATGTGGGGGTTGGTAAAATAAGCTTGATTTTCCTCATGATCATTTAATCATGGAATGCCTTGCATTAGTTGCAACAATCCCCTCAAATCGAAATTTTCAAAAGGAAATTTACAAAAATTAGGTCTCTTCTGAGCCAGGATTAGATCAATTTCCAAGCAAAAATTATTAACACTACTAACAAAAAAATAGATTTAATTATTTACCACAATTATTACCATACTGAGCCGTGTATCAGTTAAATCTGAGGCTGTATACTTTTGTGATTAACCATTTAGAATATCAGATTTGGGGCAAAAGCTACCTTAAAAAAAATGATTAACCATTTAGAATATCAAATTTGGGGCAAAAACTACCTTCAAAAGATCCTGTGGATAAGAATTCTTGCTTAACTAGCTACACTGTGACTTAGTAATTATGCTGAAGTATCACCCTAATCATTATTTCAACATACAAAATACACAAGAATGAAAGTATAAAAAAAGGGAAGAAAATTCAATGTTGAAGGTTGGCTGGAACACAGACAGAAATCTTGTTAAGAACAGCCTTTAGACAAGGCCTAGAAAATTTGACTATGTACAACAATGTTGCAAAATCTGCTGATGAAAAGTTCTGCCCTGTCCCATACTTTTGTCAAATGTTACTAAAGCCTTTCAACAATAAATTCCCAAGTACGTTAGTCCACCCAATCCTTTAGATGGCTGGATAATTTTACATCTTCTTTCCAATGCAGAGATGGTATGGATTGATGAGAAAACAAAGAGTGAGCAGCAAGGCTAGCATATGGCAGTTCAGAACTGAAGGCTTGAAACAAAGAGTTGGGGGTAGCAAGGCTAGCACGTGGCAATTCAGAAACTTAAAAGCTTGAAAGGTTTGCACCCACAAAACTGCAACTTGTGCAAACATACAGGGTAAAATGTTCAAAGATCGATCAAAGAAAAACTTTTTGAAAGACTACAATTTTATACAATTTACTAACCGTTTAAGGCACTACATGTTGCCTCTTCGAAGCCGTCGGGTCTACGCCAGGCTTCAAAATGCCCAGTTTCCATTCGTCAATGCTTTTTGTTCAGGCACGGACCACAACTTCCGGTTTTGGCTATACGCACAGCCGATGTTAATTTACCTGTACGCACCCTGTAACATGATTGGTCTGTAATATGTTGACCAGAACAAGGCATGTCATGGCAGATGCCAATTCCTCAGTTTGGAGTACCTAAAAAGAAAGTAAAAATGAACTGAGATAGGGTTGTCATTCATTGATGATAAATGATACATTTTATTAAGTCACACACACAGTGATGCGCGCACTAACACATACACACACACACACGTGCGCGCGCGAACACACACACGTACACATGTACATACAGATACAGACGCACACACACACACGCATGTACACACACACACACACACACTCGCGCACATAAAGGGAATTGAACTACATTAAGATCTCTCAAAGAGAGCTCAATCATATATTTACTTATACGGACGAAAATGGTCTGACTTTATCTGCAGAGAAAAACACATATGATTCTCTTTAATAATGGCAGCAATCCATCAGAGCTGCCGTGTTCTAAAATTGAAAATACGACTATTCAGTATAAAGATATGAAATCCCTAGGTATCTATCTTACACCAAAGTTATCCTGGAACGCTCATATCAACTACATCGTTACTAAGGCAAGGAAATGTTTAAATCTATTAAAGATTATAAGCAAACAAGCCTGGGGACAAGATTGCAAAGTTTTGAAGCATCTCTCTACGTCGCTGATTAGATCAAAATTGTCCCTATGGACAAGAGGTTTTTTTTAGCGCCCCAAATTATTTACTTAAGAAACTTCAAAGCATAGATTGCAAGGGTTATAGGCTTGCTCTTGGTGTGCCTTTTCACGCATCAACGCTTGGAACTTATAAAGAAATTGGAGAATTGCCTTTGGACGAATACCAAAGTCTTGCGTGCGCTAAATACGTTCTTAAAGTTCGAAAAAGTAATAACTTTGCATCTGAGGAACTGAAAATTACATCTGAAAATTCTTTTCCTAAGCGAGCTAAGCAGATATCATCACTGAAACCAATTGCCACTTACGTATCAGATCTACTCAAAAGGTCTGATATAAATCCAAGTAATATTGACACAGATCAAGCGGTCTCCCCTTGTCCTGCTTGGGAGATGAACAAAGCGCAGTTTGATATTAATCATACTGACACGAAGAAAAATGAGAATCCAAACATTATGAAAACTGAAGTCCAATTACATATACAGAACACTTATCCAAATCATTTAAAGATATATACAGATGGTTCACTCCTAGAAGATCACCGGGCAGGTTCAGCGTTTGTAATACCAGCTTTAAAAAAGGAAAAGTCTGCAAAAATTGATCCATCTTTACTGCTGAACTTACTGCTATTCTTGTGGCTCTCAATTACATAGTTGATTTTCTATTACAGTTTTTTCAAATCTTATTTTGTGTAGATTCTCAGTCGGTACTCTATGCTTTAAGATCATCAGATTTCAAGAAAAGGACCAAAATTATGTTAGAAATCAGTCAGTTAATTCATATCTTAACTTTGAGTTTAAAAGGGACCAACGTTTCCTTCTGCTGGGTTCCTTGACATCGTGGATTTTCTTCAAATGAGTGGGCTGACAAAGTGGCAAAAAAGGGCGCGAGGCAAGGCACAGAATCCACTGAAATTCATGTTCCTTTATCCATTCAGGAGGGTTATCACTTGCTGGAACAAGCCGTATGGAGCAGAGTTAGAGGCTATACCCAAAATACAGCAAAAATGTTAGATGTTTATGTGGTGAACAAATTTCTAGCAAACACATCATTTTTGAATGTCAGAGGTTAAGACCTATCTTACCAGTGATTTCTGAAAATTGTATTGAAGGCGTTCTCAAAAATGCATCTAGTTTGTTTAATATTTTTCGAAATGTTTACTTCATAGTCCTGTAGGACATTTGTTATAGACTAGTTGATTGTTTTTGTTGTTAATGCTCATTTTTTTTTTTTCCTTAGCCAAGAGACATAAATACATACACACACAATACGGTTCCTCTCCCCTCCCTCCTCCTCCTCCTGATCCCCACCCACCCCCCTTCCCTCCCCCCGTCTAATATCACTATGTGGATAGATTGAAGACAACAACAACACACACACACATACACACACACACACACACACACACACACACACACACACACACTCTATGCACACACCCATGAACACACACACACTCACTGACTAACACAGACAGAAGCATGCATGCACACTCACACACACACACACACACACACACACACACACACACACACACTCACTCTCTCTCACATGCTCGCACTTGCCCACACACACATATTGACGCACACACACACGCACACACAAACACACACACACACATATTTGCACACACACACATATAACACACACACACACACACACACACACACACACACAGAGACTGATCAGCAGCAGTATTCTTTGTTACCAACCTCAAAGTTGTAGCCTTGGTCCTACTTTACTCCCTCCAATCCCCTCCTGTAAGTCAAGTCTGAGACAATCGATGACTATTGTGTTTCTTGTCATGAAGACATCAAGTATTGAGGGCCAGTCTTGACTGCTTTTAGGTGTGCCTGACTCTGAAAATTGTTGTCCAGGTGAGGCAGCTGCAGAACCATTGGCTGACTTGAAGACGCAAGGTATGCACTGAGGGTTAAGAGTCTGTTAACATAAGGTTCAGTCTTGGAAGTGTAATCCTTTCTTCCCAACTGTTTGTGACCCTATAGCCTTACTGTATCCTGTGCCATGATATTCGGATGAGTGAATGCTTGGATCCTTTTTGTTTTTGTTTTTTGAGAAAAAAAAAATCTGTTTTATCGCTGCCTGGAGCGTCTTCAACTGTCTGGCGCTTAGCTTTTGCTGTATGAAAAATGTTTTCTAGATGACTGTGTGTGTGTTCCTGTGTGTGTCTGTGTGAATTGACCAGTTACACACACAGACACACACACACACACACACACACACACACACACACACACACACACACACACAGAGACAATCCCACTTACACACACACACACACACACACACATTCTCTCACTCACTCACTAACACAGATATGGATGCGCGCGCACGCGCGCATACACACACACACACACACACACACATGTACACACATACACAGACACACATGCGTACACACACACATGCATACACACACATGCAGACACACACACCACACCATCATGAACATCATCATCATCCCCATCCCCACCACTACCACCACCGACAGTGAGAATGGAGTACATAAGACCAATATTTTTAAATCACTGCTTAATTCATTTTGTAAAGGAAACATAGGCACAAATATTCTGTGTGTTTTCCTACTGCTGCTGTGCAAGTTTTAGCTGTTCATTTGACATTAGGCCTCAAAAGCGTCGTTGGGCAAGGTCACTTGACTTATTGAAATTTGAAATTAAGGTTGAACAGGAACGATTTGGTTATTAACCCGTTCACTGCCTGAAAAATTTTACAAACAAAGGCTTTCCCAGTGCCAGGGAAATCTAATGATTTGGGGGTAATAATTAACAAAAAAAAATAGCTCAGAAACTACAAAAGATATAAAAAATAAAATATATATGATTTTCGAAGGAAATGAATTGAATGAAGATTTTGAATCTGGGCTTCTTTTGTTTTGATTTTGATCATAAAAAAATATTTAGGCATTTAGATTTGGATAGATTTTTTTGCACGATCAAAAACATATGTATTTACCACTACAGCTTCACATCCAAAAAAGAACACAGAGCAAAAAAGTTGAAAATAAAGTTGATATTGTCACACTACACCTGTAAATGAAAGTAGAACAGTCTAGAAGTCTATCAAGACACTCACACCTCATGCAGACAGGTCAGTCCACAACCACGCCCCCTCCCCCCACCACGCCCCCTTGCTGGACTTCAACCCTCTCTTTCACTCCTCCTCTTCCCCTACCGTTCCTGCTGCCCGTGTCACGCTGCGAGCAGGCCGCGCTCCCCTCTCGCGCTGACTAACACGTCGCTGGCCACTCGCACACAGTGCAGAGTACACACTAGGCTGGCTCGTTCGACGCTGGTAACCAAGTCAGCTGAACACACTCTTGCGATCGCACAGCACGACTCAATAACTGACGAATATGGTCGGCAATTCCATCACTATCATCTCACCTTCATGCTCGAGTGAGTCGTTGAATAAAAGATTATTATCTTTGTCAAAAAGATTAGCAGAGCTTGCTCAGCTGTGTAAGTACGCTGATTTGGTCGCTACACTCGTCGAAGGTTGCGCCGCCATCTTTGCAAGCGAGACAAAGCGCTGGCTGGTCATCCAGTCAGTGATGAGGAAAAATGGTCTTTCCCCTCACGTGTGGTCATTTGCATATCATTTTATGCTGCAGACATATAAGGCTTACTACGCACACTCTATTTCAGTCCTTTGATAGGAATAGTAACGAATGAAAATTCAAGAAAAATGCATGACGTCAGTGGACGGCCCATAGGCACTGGAAGTACATTTTTACTGCGGCGTCGGCTGACAGCTTAAAGGCACTCAACGGTTTAAAGAAAAATAATTGGAAACTAAACATTGGAAGTCATAGAAACTACATCTGTAGCATGTAAATGAAATCTAAGCAGGAATTCTAACAGGTGAAAAATGCTAAACGCCTACCTCTCTCATCGGCATGACTCCACACTCATCCCAGTTTGTGATGTTTGGTCGCCAAACAAAAACAAAATGGTCTTCAAGAGCATGATAGTAATATATTTAAATCATGATGTAAAACTGTCAGGGAAAAAAGTGTATAGTCATTGTCTATTAAAGGGGTTTTCAGTGAAATCCTTATGATGTCCATAGTTATTTGTGGAGAGCTTATGGAAAGGTTATGTGCTGAAGTCGGTGAGAAAGAGATGGGTTTTCATAATGTGTGATGGTAACTGACAATTTGTTTTCTGTGTCTCTTTGACAGGAAGGAAGCGTAGAGCATCGGCAGAACTTACTCCAGTTCGGCCCCTTAAAGACGCCGCCTCAACGAAGATGGTAAGAACTGGCCATTGTTACAGCAGGCTTAATTAGCTGGATTGGAAATGAATGTTGCGACAGCTTATCAATGATAACACAGAGCGTCAAGTCTCTCCGGCTCACTTAAGTGTCTTGCTTTTTGATATGTCTGTAATATGTTGACCACGAAAAGGCATGACATGGCAGATGCCAATTCCACAGTTTGGAGTATCTAAAAAAAAGGTAAAATGAATTGAGTTATTGTTATCATTCATTGACTAAATCTTGATGATAAATGATGCATTTTATTAAGTCGCACACACAGTGATGGTCACACACACACACACACACACACACACACACGTACATATGTACATATGTACATACACACACACATGTACACACACTTACGTACACACACAGATGAAACAAGCACACACACACGCACACACACACACACACACACACACACACACACACACTGTATGCACACACACAGAAACACACACACACACACACACACACACACACATACGCACGCACGCACTCACTCACTCACTAGCACAGACACAAGCATGCACTGACACACACACACACTCACACACACACACACACACACACACACACACACACACACACTCTCACAAACTTACTCAGATATATTTATACACTCTAGGACAAACACACGCACACAGACACACACACATATTTATACACACTTGCACACACACACACACACACACACACACTCTCTCACTTGCCCCCCCCCCCACACACACACACACACACACATTTACACACACATATTTAAACACACACACACACACACACACAAACACAAACACAGAGACTGATCAGCAGCAGTATTCTTTGTTACCAACCTCAAAGTTGTAGCCTTGGTCCTACTTACTCTACTCCCCCTCCAATCCCTCTCCCACAAGTCAGTCTGAGGCAGTTGATGACTGTTCTGTTCCCTGTCATGAAGACATCAAGTATTGAGGGCCAGTCTTGACTGCTTTCAGGTGTGTCCGACTCCGAAAGTTGTCCAGTTGAGGCATGTGCAGAAGCATTGGCTGACTTGAAGACGCAAGGTATGCACTGAGGGTTAAGAGTCTGTTAACATAAGGTTCAGTCTTGGAGGTGTAATCCTTTCTTCCCAACTGTTTGTGACCCTTATAGCCTTACTGTATGTTGTTGCATGATATTCGGATGAGTGAATGTTTTGGATTCTTTCTCTTTTTTTTTTTTTTTTTTTTTTTTTTAGAAAAAATCTGTTTTATTGCTGCCTGGAGTGTCTTCAGCTGTCTGGCGCTTATCTTTTGCTGTATGAAAAGTAGGTCTTCTAGATTACTGTGTGTGTTTGTTCCTGTGTGTGTCTCTGTGTGAATTGACCATATTGTTGTACTGATGTGCAGACAGGAGATATATGTTGCCCAAAGTGATTTTGCCATATAAAGACTATCTCACAACACAATGTTCTCCCTCCCCTCCTCCCTCCACCCACCTCTCTGTTCAGAATGTGACGGGGAAAAAAATAATCATCTGGTCATTGAAAACTGTCAGTTTTGAAACAAGAGGTATAATTATACAGTTTAATGTAGATTTTTT
>JADBJO010021159.1:0-15000 GCA_016801955.1 Conus betulinus | reverse complement strand
ATATATATATTTTTTTTTCTCCTACCTGAGTGAGTGTGTGTATGAATGTTAGAAATTATTTTGAGAATCTTTTTCATTTTTTTTCATTGAACTCAATTGCTGTTGCAGTATAGAAGATACAGCGTGTGCAACGTGTATCTAGGGATGCTGAAGGCGGTGTTCACATACCCGAACAATTTGTGTCCTTTCTTTTTTTTTTTGCTCTGAGCTTTTTTTTTCTTATAACTTAGATATATATTGCATTACTCGTTATAAATACATTCTAAAATTGAGAAAACTTTTCTATACTTATTGAAGTTATTCCCATACGATTTGGATCATGTCCTTAATATTAGATACATGGCCAATAAAACAAGGACTTCGAATAGGCTTTTTGAACATTAACAATGCAAGAAACAAGAAAGACGATATTGCAACTATTCTTCACAATAATGGTAACAATTTTCATTTATTTTTTTTCGCAATCCTGTTTGTCCTTACAAATAACTGATGCTGATATGAACATGCCAGGATACTGGATAATTCGACTAGATCCACATAAACCCAAAACCACAGGCATACTGTTGTATCTTGCATCTTTGTTAAACCACAAAAAAAACTGAATAATCTGGAAAATTATGACATTAAATCTGTATGGATTGAAATCGGCATGAAAAACAGTAAACCACAAGTCATAGGATTTTTATACAGAAATCCATCAGAAACTACAGTCTGGCGAGATAAATTTAGTGTCCTTAGGATGAAGTAACAATGCTACGTTTTGAAACTATCATTTTGGGAGATTTTAATATAGATTTAATGAAACCCAAACCCAAATGGCATCAAAACTACACTTTACACGGCCTTGAACAACTTATTGACAAACCAACCCGTGTAACTGAACATTCAAATACCTTAATTGATCACATTTACACAAACACAAAACAACCTATTATTGAAGTATGTGCTCCACCATGAGGATGTAGTGACCAGAATCCCGTCTGTCTGTCTTGGTACAAAACCCTTGTTAAAATTCCAAAGGTAGGGCATAAGATTATATATTACAGCAGCTTTAGAAACTTTAAAGAAGATTTCCTTTCAGACCTTGCCATGGCACAGATGGATTATATATATCAATAAGAGATCCTGATGAAGCAGCTGAATATTGGATCAATACACTTATTTTTGTATATAAAAAGCATGCTCCGTTCATAAAGAAAAGAGTTAAACAAGAACACAAAACCACTGTGGATAACAAAAGAAATTGATATAGAAATTAATAAAAGAAATTATTTAAGTAATTTTGGAACGAATGAAGAATTTTTGAAAACAAAGATAGAAGGTAAACTCGGTGAAATGAAAATCTAAACGCAATTACTTCCAAAAGATGTTAATTTCTACAAAGGATTCACGTCAGATCTGGAAAGCTATCAACATGTTGAATAATAAACGGATATCAAGAAGTCAGCAAATTCTTACAGATGTATCTTCAAATCAGTTAAACAACCATTTTGCAAACATCAAAGATAAAATCATATTCCATGACAGGTCCAGTGAAAATGATCTCTGCCACTTAACACATACCTTGATTCAAAGAATATTTACTTTCCTTTTACTCTCCAACCAGTGACGGTTATGGATGTCAGTAAAAGTTTCTCGTATTTAAAAACAATCTGGTGCACGTGATTTAGGCGGTTTAGATGTAAAAAATACTTAAAGTTTCATGCCCAGTGATCTCTGACACGCTAACTTATTATACAATTTGTGCATAGAGAAACAAACTTTTCCTTTAAAATTTAAGGAAGCTTAAGTTATTCCTCTCCATAAATCTGGTGATACATCAAATCCATCAAATTATCGTCCTGTTTCTATTTTATATCTGCTTTATCTAAGCCTGTTGAAAAGCACCTGCAAAAGTCCCTCTATTCTTACCTTACTAAAAATAATTTACTCAATGAAGAAGAATCTGGTTTCTGAAAATCATTCCTGTCATACAGCCCTCATACAGCTTGTTGATAGCCTTCTGTGCAATATAAATGAAAGCAAATTTACTGGTATTCTTTTCATAGACTTTGAGAAGGCGTTTGATGTTATAAATTATCCTCCTATTGTGCAAATTAGAACTGTATAATTTAACTCCAGACTTCATCAATCTTATGTCTTCTTTTCTATGTAATAGGAAACAAGCAGTAACAGTCAGCAACAAAATGTCAAACCTTTTGCCTGTCAAATACGGAGTACCACAAGGCTCTGTATTAGGTCCTATTCTGTTTTCTATCTATATCAATGATTTACCTTTTTTATATTAAATGTAAATGCGAAATGTTTGCCGACGATACATCTCTCCATTCCAGTGATTCAGACACCCATAGACTAGCAAATAAACTGCAAGATAATAGTCATAGACTTATTGAATGGACCCAGCTGAATCATATGTCCTTAAATGCAAACAAGTCCAAATGTATGTATGTATGTGCTTGACAAAAACGGCAAAGAATGAAGTAAAAATTTCAGCCATTGTTTACATCTGACAAACAAATTGAAGAAGTAGATTCACATAAAATGCTAGGAGTAATCATTGATAAGGATCTATCGTGGACCGACCATACGAAGTCACTGGGAAAACGTCTTTCAAAAAAATTACTTCAGCTAGCCAAGATTAAGAATTTCCTTGATACCCATTCTCGTAAGCTTTTCTTCTGTGCTCATATTTTATCAATAATTGATTATGCTTCGACATTATGGGACAACTGCAGTGAAACCAACTTAAAAATGATTCATCAAATGTACAAAAGAACACTAAAATTAGTATTGTTAAAATCAAGCACTCTGACCACAGAAGATTATAAAAAACTTAATATATTAACTTTCCACAACAGACTTTTGTTCAATAAGGCAGTATGTATGCATAATGTTATATACAGCAATGGTCCTAAAAAGATATAAGCGACACGTTCAAAACTAACATCCATAGACACCATCATTTTTTATCTTTTCCTAGACCAAGAAATAATCTTTACAAATCTAGTTTTTATATTCTGGTGGAAAAGTATGGAACAAGCTACCAACACGCTTTAAAAGTATAAACAATAAAATCCAGTTTAAAAATAATTTGAAAAGGTATCTCATGAACGGGTTCATAACTTATATTTTTCTCAACCCATTGATGTAGCTGCATTGGATAAGAAACATGTGAGTCACAGCTGATGTAGAACATGCCGAGTCACGGCTAATGTAGCTTCATTGCGGAAAACAAGTGGAAGAAATGATGAGAGACATGCAAAACATAGTTACGGTAGTCTCATTGCTATGAAACGTCCAAAGTTATGGTTGATGTAGCTGCATTGAGGGCAATAGTCCCTAGTCATGGCTGATATTATGGCCACATCGCAGCGAAACATGCACCGTCACAGCTGAAGAGCTGCATTGTAACAGAAACAGTCAACGAACAAAACAAGACGGACCTCAAATAGCTACTCCTGGTAATCTTTAGTGTCAGTCTTTAGTGATACAATGACTGATGATGAACATGGTAGAAGATAACCAAAATCAAAAGCAAAATTCTGCCATGACAGTTGTAAAGGGCACTGAAAATGGTCTGTCATGTTAAAAGGTGAAGAAGAATTTTTTAAATTTTATTTTATTTTTTTTTTATTAAAGGTTGAGCAGCAAGACACGCGCGCACCAAAATATTGCCCTCCAATCCCCCTTGTCTAGAGTTCAGTGTAAACATCACTGCCCTAGATACTTATTTATTTTGTGCATTCAGTCTTTACCTTGTATTTTGTCGCATGCTACAATCGAGGGCTCCTCTGAGTGATTTGTAGAACTGAATTGCCCCTGGTGAAAAGATGCACGCCATCACTCAGGAATAAGTGTCTTTTGGATCGTCTAGGAGAAAAGTGCTCGTGGTGGTTCCATGTTGAGATGTATGGAATTCCTTCAAATGCCGCGTGTTGCCGTTGGAGTACTTGTTGCGCCCATGTGTTGTATTCTGTTTTTTCTTGTTTTGATAAGAACCACCATTTCCTGGATCGTTCAGCCTTGAATCTTGGCAACAACTGACCAACCATGACATGTTCCACTCCTAATCTGCCTTTCAGTAAAGAGGCCAAGGCCAACATATCCATAGCTAAATCCTTGTGCGATGTTCCAATCCTGAAATCGTTGCCTCCTATCTGAAGAAAAATGATGTTAGGTTGGCGTTTAAGACTATTCATTATGCCTGGGAGTGTTTTGTTATCGCGCAGAAGACCGTGTACCGTGAGTCCAGCTCTGCCTACCATCTCCACAGAACAAGTGTCTTGCAACTTGATATTTGCGTTCAAACGCATATATCATCTGCATCAGCTCAGCAAAACGTTTGATGATGGAATGACCTAATAACAAGACATGAGGCATGTTAGGCAGCACATAGGCCCCGATGGATGCGGATTTTACCTTGCAATTTTTTCGATTTTTTTCGTGGAGCAAAGAGTGTGTCTTTCACTGCTAGCATGTTACTCGAAAAAAAGGAAGTGCTTTTACACATGCCTGACATACGTCGAAAAGGGAAATGCTTTTGCGCATGCCTGACATGGGTTAAGACTTTTGTGTTACCGGAATAAATCGCACTCCGTCACAATTTCCCTTATGTCCCATAAGAACTTATGTATGTCTAGCTATGTACATGCTCGTGCATGAGCGTGTGTGCCTCAAAGGAAAGGGGTATGTCAGTGTCGACAGTATTTTGGAATATACACACCGTGCACAATTTATGAAGACAATGTACATATTGTACATAACCAATCTCTCTCTCTCTCTCTCTCTCTCTCTCTCTCGTTACTTTCTGGATTTTTCCGCTTCTCATTTGTACACTCTATACCTCCCCCCCTTCATCCCCATCCATTTCTTCTCTGGTTTCTATTTTTCATTGTTTTTGATCTTCATAAATTTCTGTGATTTTTCGTCGTTTCATCTATATATTTTTTGTGGATGGCTTGATGTAAAAAAAGCAGATTTATTGCTTATTCAATGTTCCATCTGAAAATAAAATTTTGACTTGACACACACACACACACACACATCACTCACACACACATATTTATACACACACTCACTCTCACACACACACTCGCACTTGCCCACAAACGCACATATTGACTCGCACACACACACAGACACATATTTACACACACACACACACACACACACACATTACACACACACACACACACACACACACAGACTGATCAGCAGCATTCTTTATTACCAACCTCGAAGTTGTAGCCTTGGTCCTACTTACTTTACTCCCTCTAATCCCGTCTCCCACAAGTCGAAGTCTGAGACAATCGATGACTATTTTGTTTCTTGTCATGAAGACATCAAGTATTGAGGGCCAGTCTTGACTGCTTTCAGGTGTGCCTGATTCCGAAAGTTGTCCAGTTGAGGCATGTGCAGAAGCATTGGCTGACTTGAAGACGCAAGGTATGCGCTGAGGGTTAAGAGTTTGTTAACATAAGGTTCAGTCTTGGAGGCGTAATCCTTTCTACCCAACTGTTTGTGACCTTATAGCCTTACTGCATGCTGTGCCATGATATTTGGACGAGTGAATGTTTTGGATTCTTTTTCTTTTTTTGTTCTTTGAGAAAAAAATCTGTTTTATTGCTGCCTGGAGTGTCTTCAACTGTCTGGTGCTTAGCTTTTGCTGCATGAAAAATAGGTCTTCTAGATGACTGTGTGTGTGTGTTCCTGTGTGTGTCTCTGTGTGTCTGTGTGAATTGACCATATTGTTGTACTGATGTGCAGACAGGAGATATATGTTGCCCAAAGTGATTTGCCATATAAAGACTGTCTCACAATACAATGTCCTCCCTCCCCTCCTCCCTCCACCCACCTCTCTGTTCAGAATGTGAAGGAAAAAAAAATCATCATCTGGTCATTGAAAACTGTCAATTTTGAAACAAGAGGTATAATTATACAGTTTAATGTAGATTGTTTCACCCCAAGCTGCAAATAGAATGGGACAGATCTATACATAAACACTACCAAGAAGACTGAAAATGCTCAGCATGCGACACGGTCCTGGATGAAACTCTTTTCTGGTCAACTGCTTCAGGTACTAGCTACTAATAGTGAAATCAACAGAACAGCTATCAATGTGTATACCAGACGCAAACTTGTATATACTATACCCAAGTGAAATGCCTGGCAATGATGATCTACAACACCATATTGTAAAGTAAATTCATATTAGCACAAACACTGAAATACAACACTGACTGCTTATTTACTCCTGATAGATGATGGTCGAAACATTGGTTATGATCCGTTAAAATGTTGGTACCATATTGTGTCTATAGACCATTAAGGTTTCTTGAGATAATTAATGTCTTACAGTTATACACACACACACACTAACATACTAGATGGGTTAACACTTGAGTATGTACACTTGCTAAAATTCTCTGTTGAATAACAAACTGAAATGGAATTATATTGATTATCTCTGAAAGAATACAAGAAAGACACCAGTTTTGTTTGCTTAGTATTAAACAAAAATCATTTCTTGAAATACTTAGCAATCAAAACTGGTGTCCAGATGTAAAAACATTGAAACACCTAGCAGTGTTATTAGTTTGTTCCAAGTTATACGCTCGAGATACTTTCTTTAATGTGCTGTTTTTAATGTGCCCAAACACATTTGAGACCAAAATTAGAAAGTGTTTACAGCACAGTCTTTGAAGTATGGCTTGCAGTCCCAGTGCATGCATCTACTATTGAAACATACGAAAAAATCTGTGGTTTGCCCTTAACAGGATAAACAAGGGAAAATCATAGGTGAAAATATCTAAGTTATTTTCAATATATCGCTTTTTGTTTTTTAAGTTTTTTGTTCGTTTAAACAGTTTGGAAATGTGTACACAGATTAGAAGTCATCATTGAAAGGGCTTAAAGGTTGTGTAAAGAAAGAAAATTACATCTCTGCCTTTACCTAACACATATACATAAACATGTATTCTTAACACACACACATACGCATACTACATTCTGTCAGTGTCATGAGCACCCGGTCATTTGACATGAAAATTAGGTGGATTACGAGTAATCTGTTTCTCCTGAGGAAGGCACAGCCTATCAACATGTCCTTTTACTGGCTTTGACAATTCTGTTTAAATTTGTATTGGGGTGGGGGGTGTTTATTGACTGGCAATCTTTTTTTCTTCTCTTTATTTTTTAAAGCAGAGAGAGAGGGGGGGGTGAAAAGGGGTGGATGTGTGAGGGGGTGTTTTAAGATAGAAATTTATAACAAGGATTTCTTTAAAGAATCATTTGAAATCTGTTAGTGCATTGATATAGTTTTGTGGTGTGCAAATTTAGTTCTTCAATTGGAAAGTTGCAAAACCTTAGTTTTTTTGTTTTCTTTTTATCTGTTTAAGTCCAGCCAGTTAAACTGATGAAAACAAAGTTCTTGATGAGAAAAAGCTGTGCAGTTGCTCTCTGAAATGGAGGGCTCGGTCCAGTACAGGAGATGGCATTCTTTGTCGCTGTGCAGTGGTTAACATTACTGATTCTGAGCTGAAAGGTCTTTTGGTTAATTCTTATCACAGCTGTTCATTTTAAGATTTTTTGCATCCCGATGGACTCCTGCCCTGAGTTGAGTTTGCTATGGGCTCAGTTGGGAAGGCTTGAATTGATGGAAGTGTCTCAGAGAGAGTGCTTGAATTTCCAGACCCACACTGCTGGTATGGATGGGTCTGGATGACACTGAGATGTGTGTTATGACAGTAAGCAGAGAGGACAGCTCGGTGTTGCTGTCTCAAAGCAAACGTGGAACTCCAGTGCGCCATTGTTATCATTCTCTTTGATTATCAGGTAGTCTCGTATTCCATGGCCTTTCAATGCCTTGCTGTCGTGGTGACCTTGGTTTTGATTTTCTCTCCACTGGTGCATCCTTGATGAGTTTATGTTGGGGTTGCTGACATTGGCAAGTTGAAGGGATTGTGAGAGGGACACGACGGCAATCCATGGGAGAGAACAGAAATGCTGACTCCTGCTGGCTTCAAAACTTTATTGTCATCAGTGTGGGGGCTTAGTAGGTGGTTTTCTGTCAGTGATGGATCAGAATAGATGCCACTGACGCAACCAAAGTGATTTTGGCAGTAGTGCAGTGTTTTTGATGGGTTGGCTCATGGCAGTTTGGCATGGACTGCTCCCTGTGGACTGCCAAAGGCAGAGCTGTGTGACAAGCCAGGCTGTGATTGTAGACAGGGAGGCAGAATGAGCAACATGGGCATGAGGACAGTCAGTTGGAATGAAAAATGAACCGCAAAACAAAAAAAAAAAAAAAAAGAACAACATACATTTCAAAACGAGATGACTGAGGGCAGAAAATGAAGCAAATTCTGAAAAGTAAGAGTATTACTGCTGCCAGACACAATACAAACGGATTACAGGATGAGACACTATGCATTTCGACCTCTTGGGTCTTCATCAGGCAAAAACAAATAAATTTTAGGATAATGAAAACAAACAGTGCGCTGACACTTCTCATATTTGGTGCAAAATGGGTGTTGGATGGAAATATTTTCACAAAAAAAAAAGAGAAAGAAAAGAAAAGAAAGATTTTTGTTATGGCCATGGCTGGATAATTGAAATGGAGATACATTTGAAATGTGATGCGAAACAAGAAATGCTGTGTTGGACGTCAAATAAGACATTACAATACTGTTCAAATGGAACATCAAGACAGGCAGATGGTGGCAAGTTCAGGAACCAAGGGACAGTAGCCAACAAAGGAGGTGCAGAGGGCACAGCATGGGAGTTTCTTCCCTTTTATTTCCCTTCCATAGGTGGAAGCTCACACAAGGAATGCACACGAAGAACAGTCATCAGGAACACATCAGGAATGTACACCAAGAACGCTTATTAGGAGCACGCACTGTCTCTGTTAGGTAACTTAAATATATTGCGGAGAACTGGACCACAGAGCCAACACAGTGTTGAAGACCAAACGGCCCTGCGAGGCGAGAACTGGCACCAGTGTATGTTATCCGAGTTGCCTAGCTCGCCATCTGTTCAAAGTATTTAAACGTATTTACTATCGATGAAAACCTCAGAACCCAAGGAATAGAGGAAGCATGTCACATTTGATGACTTTGTTGCTGTATTGAATTACAGCTCATTAAAGTCGGATACTGAACCCACTTTTAAAACAAGTTTATATTACATTTTTCTCTATTGCGATAACAATTACTGAACAGCTTACAATGACTTTATAGTAAATGAATAGCAGAAGTTCCACTCTTTTCACACATATAAATTTGATTATCCAAGACTGTGTCAGAGCGGAGAACTTTGTCTTTGAAAGTGGATTCAAAACACAACTGGCTTTTCTCCCGCATGGCTGTCTACATGAGCTTTTGATATGATTCTCGATTAAAAAACTACTCTGTTGAAATGCACTACCAGATAATAATTTTTAGACATTTTCAGTCGTATGTATCACAGAAGTGGAGTCAAAACAAGATTTTGATCAAGAAGTCTGATTTTTTTTTTTAGAACGACAATTTAGATCAAAACTCAGTGACCAAGAGTGGAACGAAGAAGACGACAATTCAAGAGAGGTTGGCATCATCAGTCATTTCTCTACAGCTGCAAGCTTTTGTGGAAAATATCCTAGGCATGCGATACATGAAATGAGAGCATATGGACTTTAATTTGAGTGTAAATTTTTTGATTCTTCATTTTCCTCATACTTTTTGAGAAATCAGGAAATATTCAAATTGGCTGTGGAGGATTCAAAGTGGTGCCAAGATTAATTGCGCAAAATACCAGTTTGGAAAAAATATGGGCTTTTTGGTCCAATACAGTCGGAACAAATAAACGCATTAAGTTTTGTGACTTAATGACATATATATGTATGTAATTAGGGTTTGAGGCATTCACATTTTAAAGAGTTTACACACAGTCGAGATTTATCAATCAAGGGAGGTAAGGGGGAAGGTGGCTCAAACAAAACATTTCGTCTACTAAGGGTAACCAAGAAATGCGTGTGCTTTTAGCATGTGTAACATACAACAGCATAGGACTTTCAGAACAGTGACACAGCTTGTTTTGTAAACCACATGTATGTAGGTATGAAACATGCAGTAACCAGCTGGGCAAGGTGTGCTGTTCCTGAAAGTTGAAAGCAAAAATTCTGAATTTGGATGCTGTTTCTTTTCAGCCAGGATGTCTCATTTCTGATATTCTACCACAGCTGTTGGCATTGTGGCCTAGGGTGAAACTTCTGTCCCACCCTATGTCTGTCTTCTGTGCTGTTGTGTTGGGTGCTTTGATTGTTGGACGGTTTTCTTGTTTGTTCATATTGACACATCCTGTCCACTTGGGCAGGGAGACTTGATGGACAATGGATTGTTTTAAACCAGTTGTTTGAACCGGTTTCATTGTTCAGTTGCATCACAGCTAAGTGCAACTGCAAGACTTATTGGGAGGGGGTAACTAAGAGTCTTTTCTCTGTTGTTAACTCCAGTGAGACGATCAGGCCGTGTCAGGCAGCCACCGCAGCGCTATGCTTCAGAGGATTACCGCACTGATGGATATCTGAGGCGGGTGGCTTCAGAGAGAAGGAGGAGACAGGACAGGTCAGTAGATATGAATATGTATCACTGGACAAATGGACGTGTGAATGTAGGTGATAGTTACTGAATAAATGGAAGTGGTTCAGTGTGACACCTTTCGACAAATTAAAAGTGTATATTTGCGCAAAATGGTTCTGGATGAATCAAAGTTTGAATATTTGTGATTGCTTTTAAAAGAATCCAGTGTGATTGCTAATGTCTACATATGTGTGTGACTGTGTGTTTCTTTCTGACAACCCTTTCCTTCACTTTCCTTGGGAGACTGCTGACAGCAATCTTTTTTGTTTCCAGGAGGCGCCAGCAACTGATGAAAGCCACAGCATGTGTGTGTGTGTGAGAGAGAGAGAGAGAGAGAGAGAGAGAGGCATCAATGCCAGAAAGCAACTGTGTGTGTGTGTGTGTGTGTGTGAGAGAGAGAGCGTGTGTGTGTGTGTGTGAGATGCCACTGACTGAAAGCCACAGTGTGTGTGTGTGTGTGTTTGTGTGTGTGTTTGTGTGTGTGTGTGTGTGTGTGTGTGAGAGAGAGAGAGAGAGAGAGAGGCACCAATGCCAGAAAGCGACTCTGTGTGTGTGTGTGTGTGTGTGTGTGTGTGTTTGAGGCGCCACTGACCGAAAGCCACAGTGTGTGTGTGTGTGTATGTGGCGAGAGAGAGAGAGAGAGAGAGGCACCAATGCCAGAAAGCGACTCTGTATGTGTGTGTGTGTATGTGTGTGCATGTAAGAGTGTGTGTGTGTGTGTGAGGCGCCACTGACAGAAAGCCACAGTGTGTGAGGCGCCACTGACCGAAAGCCACAGTGTGTGTTTGTGTGTGTGAGAGAGAGAGAGAGAGAGAGGCACCAATGCCAGAAAGCGACTGTGTGTGTGTGTGTGTGTGTGTGTGTGAGAGAGGCTGTGTGTGAGAGAGGCTGTGTGTGAGTGTGTGAGGCGCCACTGACAGAAAGCCACAGTGTGTGTGTGTGTGTGCGCGAGGCACCACCGACAGAAAGCCACAGTGTGTGTATATATGAGGCGCTACTGACGGCCACAATGTGTGAGGCGCCACTGACCGAAAGCCACAGTGTGTGTTTATTTGTGTGTGTGAGAGAGAGAAAGAGGCACCAATGCCAGAAAATGACTCTGTGTGTGTGTGCGAGAGAGTGAGTGTGTGTGAGACGCCCCTGACAGAAAGCCACAGCGTGTGTGTGTGTGAGAGGCACCACTGACAGAAAGCCAGTGTGTGTGTGTGTGAGGCACTACTGACAGAAAGCCACAGTGTGTGTGTGAGAGAGGCACCACTGACAGAAAGCCAGTGTGTGTGTGTGTGTGTGAGGCACTACTGATAGAAAGCCACAGTGTGTGTGTGAGAATGTGAGGCGCCTCTGACAAAGCCACAGCGTGTGTGAGAGAGAGGCACCACTAACAGAAAGCATGGGTGCATGCGTGCACTGCCTTTCCCCATATAAGTTTTTTTTTTTTTGTTAGAAAATAAGAAATATGGATCTGATACTACTATTTGGTCTTCATATATATGCTACAATATTTCTTTGCTGCTAAGGTTTTGATGGCAGTGCAATTTCTATATTGAAAATTACATTGGATATGGTTTCCCTTCTCCAGGGGTTTCTTAAGCTGTATGAAAGCTGCTCTGCCTTGATGATTCATAAGCATCAATGCTTTCCTCGTTTCATTTATACTAATGATACGAAAGAACCATTGAAACTACAAGAACATCAAAGGGCAATAACTTCCCTAACCGCTAGCTTGAAGTGTAACGTGTGGGATTAGTACTCTGGTTGTCATTTAGACCATTGCCTTTTCGGCTAGACCAAGAACTCTTATACAGGTCTGTGCCTTCCTCTTGGATTTTGATGTGAGCTCAGCTTACATCTTAGGTCAGAGTCTTTTCTGTCAGGTGTCACAGGACCTCTTAACATCAGTACAATGGCGAGTGCCTTTTTTGACGGGTATCAGGTGTGAGCTGTGGATAGGAGGAGTGAGGCCAGTCTTGTTAGGTGCCAGATGTGTGGTAAATTTTTCAGGTGTCAGTGTTCAGGATCTTTGAGTGTGTCACTACCTGAAAGTGGGCTTGTCTCCAGAACAGACCTTAGATGCAAGCTTTGGAAAGTGTCCTGTTAAAGTTCAAAGGTTTCATTAATTAAAAGAAAATGAATACACATCATAGGTCATCGAACAGAAATTATAAAAAAAGGTATTTTCAACAACACCCGCTCCTGTTCCAAAGTATATAATAAAAAACCCAGACTCATGCATTTTACATATGAATTGAATACATACAAATTACATATGTGTTCATGCAAGTAAATAAATATACATATTTGCGTAAAGTATTTGTGATGTTGCAAGCAAAAATCAGCACAAGAGAAATGATGGTTCGCACACACACATAAAAGTTGCAAAATGCATGATTAGTTCTAATGAAGGAATTCGTATTATGTGGATGTATGTATCTATTGTAAGTATGTATGTGTATAATGACTGAAGAATTGTTAGCCAGCACTTGTTTTCCCCCACTACTTAATTGTTCAGCATTATATACAGATGGATAGATGCATGCATACATACATACATACATATACATACATACATACATACATACATACATACATATATAGCCCAACACCATATTGCATAACCATGCATTACAATGATATCTTTCTTTTATACCTCTCTCCAAAACTTGATCGTACTTATTCCTTGGCACTTTACTTTATTATGCTCGGATTTCATTTCGAAAGAGGTGGGGGCAGAAAGAGATGAGATCAAGAGAGGAAAAAAGAATGATGGAGAGAAAAAATGGAGAGACGGACAGAGCATGCCTTATTTTCTCTGATAAATGAAAACAAATGTGTATATGTCAAAAAGTTTAATGAAAAGTGGAGGTTATAAGTGTAATGATTGTTCATGACCAGTGGTGGGTAGGGGATGGGGCTTTTACAAGGTGATGATGGCAGGGAACCAAAACAGGAAACCAAGAGAAAAAAAAAAATGGAGACGGAGTGAGCCGTACCTTCTCTGATAAATGAGCCAAAATGTGTACTTGTCAAATACTTCTATGAAAAGTGGAGAAGGTGAGCCGTACCTTCTCTGATAAATGAGCCAAAATGTGTACTTGTCAAATACTTTCATGAAAAGTGGAGAAGGTGAGCCGTACCTTCTCTGATAAATGAGCCAAAATGTGTACTTGTCAAATACTTTTATGAAAAGTGGAGAAGGTAAGTGTAATAATTGTTCATGAACAATAGGGGTGGGGGATGGGGCTTTTACAAGGTGATGATGGCAGGGAACCAAAAAGGAAGCCAAGAGAGAAAAGAGAGAAAAAAAAATTGAATTGAGACAGACTGACGGATTTTCTCTCTGATAGGTGAGCAAAGTGGATACATGTCAGTCTGATGAAAAGTGGAGGATGTAAGTGTAATGGATGTTAATGAACAGTGATGAATGTGGGGGGATGGGTGGGGCTTTTACAAGGTGAAGATGGCAGGCACCAGGCATGTCCTGGTGGGACAAAGGATGGGTGAAAAGGTGGTGCCCATCCTGTGTCGGGGGAGGGTGGATGCAGCAGGTCCGACCTCAGAGCTTGTCGGTTGTTGGGCAGCCTGATGGGAGGGACTGTGCCTGTCATCATGGGTGGTGTTGTTGGTGAACAGATTTAGTGGTAGATGATAAGCTGTTAGGAGCACATGGTTGTAGAGCATGCATAGAATGTGTGTGAGCGAGTGTGTGGTGATGCATGTGCGCCGTTTTACAGTTTCCGTTCTGATCGATTTTTGCGTTTTTCACCAACTTTTTGACGTGACCGTTAATCATTTTGTGCGACTTTACGAGTTAAAAGACCTCATGTTTGCCTGGTGAGTTTTCAAGTGCCTTGAGAGCTACAGAAAATTTTCCACACAGAAAATGAGAAAGTGAGCTTGAAGAAATCTTTCCCCGAGTGCCTGGTGAATGAAGTAGAACTTGGAGCATGAGAAGACCCAGACCATTGCTAGCATGCCCGGAGAACCAGACCACTGCCAGCATGCCTGGAGAATCGGACCATTGCCAGCATGCCCGGAGAACCCAGACCATTGCCAGCATGCCCGGAGAACCAAACTATTGCCAGCATGTCTGGAGAACCAGACCATTGCCAGCATGCCTGGAGAACTAGATCATTGCCAGCATACCTGGAGAACCAGACCATTGCCAGCATGCCTGGAGAACTAGATCATTGCCAGCATGTCTGGAGAACCAGACCATTGCCAGCATGCCTGGAGAACTAGATCATTGCCAGCATACCTGGAGACCCAGACCATTGCCAGCCATGCCCAGAGAACCAGACCATTGCCAGCATGCCTGGAGAACCAGATCATTGCCAGCATGCCCGGAGAACCAGACCATTGCCAGCATTTAAGGGCAGATTAA
>JADBJO010021158.1:15000-30053 GCA_016801955.1 Conus betulinus | reverse complement strand
GGGGGGGGGGGGGGGTGGGGGGAGGGGGTAAGGGTAGATTTAACTAGCGCACAGAAGTTACGAATCTGACCCAAAACGTCTACGGATTGCCCCCTCCCAAAACCCCAGCCCCATTACAATGGCCCCCCGTTGCCTGTCGGGACCTGCAGAAGAGGGAAGCAACACTGACGGAAGAAGATTTGTGGCAGTTCGTGGAACTTGCCAAGGCAGACCTGGTGCCCAGTGCAGAAGGGCCCGAAACACATCTGCAGGAAACGGCTCATCGTCCTCATGACCCATAACTCCATCACCGGCCACGCTTCCGGAGGCGGATCCAGGATAGGCCAGGGCGGCGTTAAGTCAGGGGGGAGGCAGGTTCAAGGACAGCAGGAAGGAAAGGTCACACACTGGCGGGCTGGCTGGAGCTGTCGAGCTGTTCTGTCTGCTTGTCCGTCTGTCTGTTTTTCTCTGTCTGTCAGTCTGTCTCCTTGTCCGTCTCTCTGTCTGTCGGTCTATCTGTATGTCTCTCAGTCTGTTGTCTTTTCAGTTTATCTGCCTCTCTCTCTAAGTTTCTGTTGTCGTCTGTCTGTTCTTTCTTTCTTTTCATCTGTGTCTGTCTGTCTGTCTGTATGTTATCTCTGTCTCTCTCTCTCTCTCTCTTCTCTCTCTCTCTTCTCTCTCTCTCTCTTCTCTCTAAATCAATCAATCAATCGCCATTCTGTCCGGGTCTGCCAACATTGGGCCTAAACGCACAGAATGATTGAAATGATGACAGTAGTATGACCATGACAATACCGATGCATTTTTTGCCCGGTGACATTTAGTTAAGGGCTTGTGTCAGGACGATTCTAAAGGCATACTGCAGATGATGTTATAGAAGGACAAGTCCTTGAAAGGTCGGTTCCATGGTGCTGGTCGCAGCAGATTGTGGATTGCATTTCTACACAGACGGACTCCCACTCAGCAGTACGTGGTTAGACTGTCCGGCTTGGAACCCGATGAGCACGAGTCCCGACAACTCGCAGGGTCAGAGTTTGGACGAACTGGAAAACTCCGCCCGTCCAGCAGTGACAGTGTGGACATCTGAATCGTTTCAGGGACTGTTCGGGCGGCGGAGCGGGATGGGTGGGCTCCGCCTCCCATGATGCTGTGCCCTAAAAAAACGGCGAACTTCTGATAGATAACTAGTCCAACGGCCATGGGGAATTGGGGCTTTACATTTTTAAAGAATTATTTCCGAATTGTTAATTAGATTGAGGCCTATGACGGCCTGTCTTTTTACTCGGCAGAAAATTTGAATATAGAATAATTTCTTGAATAACTTCGGTTTTCGTTGTGCCCCCCCCCCCCCCCCCCCCCCCCCCCCCCCAAAACCCCAACCCCATCGCACACCCATCCCAACCCCACCCCACCCCACACCCTACCGACTCCCGCCGGCGCAGACCTCCCTCTAGGTCCGGCGGGGAGAGTACTCACGGCAGGGTGGCCAGACGATCCACGGTGTCCCAGCAGCTCTTGGTGACGATGGAAGTGACGCATCAGGTCGAACACGGCCTGGAAGCCCAGGTTGCGGGACAGCGGGATGGCCAGATCAGTGAACAGGTCGATGGCCAGGAACTGGAAGTCCCGGTAATCCTGGGCCCACAGCCGCCCGGAGAAGCTGCTCCTGCTCCTCCGCCTCCAGCTGACGGATCCGCCTCGACAGCGCATGGCGGTTGGGGGGGGTGGGGGGTGGGGGGTGGGGGGGAGGGGGGGGAGTGGAGTGGAAATTAGTGGGGAGGGGGAGGGGGGGGGGGGGGGGCGGCGAGAGGATGTGAGGAGAGAGAGAGGTGGGGGGCAGGCCATGGTTAAGGCTTCATTCAGTTTTTGACGCCGGGACTACTACCACTACCACCATCACCACCACCACCACCACCACGACCACAATCACCACCCACCCACCACACCACCCACCATCCACCACCCACCACCACCACCACCACCGTCAAGGGGGGGGGGGGGGGGGGGGGGAGTGAAAGCTCAGAGAAATTTATTACGTCTAGAACGTTAATACCAACGCTCACACACAACTCGCCCGCCCGCCCGCGCGCGCGCGCGCGCGCGCGCACACACAAACACACACACACACACAGAGAGAGGAGAGAGAGAGATAGAGGAGAGAGAGAGAGAGAAAACTGGGAGAGACCAAGAGGGGGTCCCGTTATGTGTTTCTTAAACTGTTCAGTTCTCTGCGTTAGACACACGCGGAGAGAAATGAACCGTTTAAGAACATATAAAAAGATTGAGCTCGATTTGAGAGATGGAGAGGGGGGGGGGGGGGAGGGGAAGGAGAAGGTTGGAGATGAAGGAAGGCGGGTGGGAATGGTGTCACAATACGAAAGGGCCTGACCTTTACAGTATTCTAACCTCTGACCCACAATCAAAACAGAAAAGAAAAAAGGGCGATGTCAGTTCAATATAAAACAATGGACTGCCTGTAGTCAAAACTCACCGAGAAAGGGCAAACCCGCAGAAGAAGAAGAACCCCCCCCCATCCTCCCACAGACCCCCCCCCCCCCGTCCCCACCCCCCCTTCCCCCATCCCCCATCCACTACGTGTGTCTGGACGACGAATTTCCGGGATTGATCGGTGATGCCCAGGTAGCGATACGTCTCCTCCTCGCCCTTCAGATTGACGACCACCTTCTCGCCCGGCTTCGCGTCGACCGCGGCCTCCAGACGGGCTTGGCACAGGTCGAAGGCCAGCTCCACGATGTCCTTGTCGGCGAGGTCTTCCTCCTCACTCCCCTTCGCCTCCGCCCCTGCCCCCGTCCCCCCCCCCGACTCCACCCACCGCCCCCTCTTCCTCCCCCCAACCCACCCGGCTCTTCTGCTCCTCCTGCTCCTGCTTCTCCCGTGGCTCCTCTGAGCAAGTCAGCGGCCAGGTCGACAGCCTGGTCGTCCAGATCCACGCCCCTGTCCCCGCCGGACGCGTAGGCTTTCTTCTTCGGTTTCTTCTTGGAGGACGAGCTGTCCGGGGCGTGGCGTGCGTCGCCTTGGGAGGGCGTGGCGGGTGCGTGGGCGCCTTGCCCCGCCGTGCCCGCCCCTCCCCTCTTGCTGGGCGACCTGGACTCCTGTTTCTGCGAGGACTGGGCAGGCCGGGCTTTGCCCGTGCCACAGTCTCCTCCGGGAGGTGACCTTCCTCCGGTTGCTTCGGCGAGTTTGTCCTCCTCGGCGGTGTCTCCGGCTTGTCCTGCTGCCTGCGTGCCCCCGCGGTTCTGGTTTGGTGACGTCACTCCACCCGGGTTCCCCTGTCGCCATTTCGTCTTCTTGCCTTTTGGCCGGCCCTGGACACAAGAGACGCGAAGCTACTGTTAATACGACCTGACCCAGCGCGAACCGGGGCAACATCGACGTTACTAGTATAAAGGGAGATAAACCGATTGGTGGAAAGAAGCTTAGCAAAGGATTCGGAAAGTTTGCTCCCTTCAATACAGTACTTTCTCTTGAGGGGGTAGTAAAACGTGTCTGTGTTGTTTTTTTTTTTTTTTTTTCTTTTTCTTTTTTTTAACTCTTCATTGAGAAGTTTGCTTTACAGATGCCTGCAACGTAAATCAACAAGATCTTGACAGCATAACTAAGCAGACCCACTAAAGGGACATACTGAATCAGTTGCGTTGATTGCCACTGAGTGAAGAGCAATACAGCGAAGACAAAGTTGTGGGAAGAAGCGCGAACGTTGGTAATACCGCTATAGCATTTTATTCAAAATAGAGTGAGCATTGCTGATACCCAAACAGAACTGTCATCCAAACAGAGTGAACAATATTGATACCAAAACAGAATTTTGTTATCAGAATAGGGTGAGCATCGCTAACATCAAAACGGAATTTGATCAGTCGAGAGAGTGAACAGCACCATAGCCTGATACCGAGATTGAATTTGATGAAGAGCAGCAAGAACCAAAGACTTTTTTTTTTATCCGTGCTTTTATGGAAGACCTGCTCGAAACTTCAAGGTGCTTAGCTTGCTTAAAAAGTATCTGGAGTCTACCGTACCTCTTATAATTAAAAAAACAAACCAACCGAAAAAGACGGTTGGAAAAAAGAAACTGCTGGTACTGTTCAAAAACAAACCTGCGGGGGCTGGGCGAGGGGGGGGGGGGGGAGGAGGAACTGCACTCGTCTTTCCTCTCTCTCTCTCGGGGGGGGGGGGGGGGGGGGGGGGGGGGTAGTCCTCTCTCTCCTCTATCTCTATCCTATCTATATCACCCCATCCACATAACAATCTAAACCAAACGCTACTAGTCCCCCTGCCAACGAGACCCAGAGTCACGCCACTGGAACCCCTGCCGCCAGTTCCGTCTCCCCTCTTCTCTCTTGGGGGGGGGATGAATTGTACTATATATATATATATCTATATTATATAATATATATGTGTGTGTGTGTGTGTGTGTGTGTGTGTGTGTGTGTGTGTGTGTGTGTGTATTCTGATCGTTACTGTTTGGAGAGAGAGAGAGAGAGACGAAGAGAGAGAGAGAGGGGGGGGGATTCTGTCAGGACAGCCTCGTAAACACAATCTTTTCAACACATCGTAAGCTTAGTTTTTGTGTGTGTGTGGTGTGGGTTGTGTGTGTGTGTGTGTACAGAGAGAGAGAGAGAGAGAGAGAGAGAGAGAGAGAGTGAATGAGCGGGTGAGGAGAGGGGAGACGGAGAGGCGAGGAGAGGGAGAAAGGGAAAAAGAGACGGAGACGGAGAGACAGAGAGACAGACAGAACCGAGACAGAGAGGGCGAGAGAGAGGAAGAGAGAGAGGATGAGAGGAAGGAGAAGAGACGAGAGAGAAGAGGCTGAGAGAGACGGAGGAGGGAGAGAGAGGAGGAGTGGAGAGAGAGAGCGGAGAGAGAGAGAGTTGAGAGGAGAGAGAGAGGGAGGCGGAGAGGAGAGAGAGAGATGGAGGGAGAGAGGGAGAGAGAGAGAGAGAGACGGAGAGATGAGAGAGAGAGACAGAGACAGAGGGAAAACGTGGGTTACAACCGAGAGGAAGAGGGGGGTGGGGAAAGGGGGGACTGAAATCTCGCTCGTGAGATGTGAAGGTTGAAAATGACCGTGAAAATGGTATGCAACTTTGACATTTTTTTTTTTTTTGATACCACGAACTTTAAAGTTCCCATTAAATTAAAAAAAAAATAAATACAAACAAACAAAAAAAAACACACTAAGCTTACGATGTGTTGGAAAGATGTGTTACGAGGCTACCTAACAAATCTCTCTTCTCTCTCTCTCTCTCTCTCTCTACTCTCTCTCTCTGTCTGTCCAAACAGTAACGATCAGAACTGATCGTGGTTGCCCTAAACGTTAGATGCGGGGTCAGGATAAAAAGAAGGGAAATATCCACATTTACCCTGGCGTACTCTTCTGCGTGAAGTATATTAAAAAAAAAAAAAAAAGCAACTTTCCCCCAAAAAATAGCATTCCCGTGGGTATATGCAAGTTGTCACCCAAAAAGAAGTGGGGAGGTGGAGAAGGGGGACAAAAGGAAATCTTGCTCAAATCTTCTCTGGTTTTCATTCACGTAATATTGATGTACGTGTCAGGCTACCCCAATCGCCCCAGTCTGTAAAATCTGTCATTTTCGTAGCGACTACTTCTGACCAGCAGGCCCACTGACCTTTAGATGGAGGATCAGGATACAGAGAAGGGCAGTATTCACAGATACCCTGGTGTACTGTTCTGCGTGAAGTATTAGAAAGCAGCTTTTCATTTTTTCAAAATATCATACCCGAAGGCATATGTATCTTTGAGGGAAAGCCGCTTTTCCCGTACTTCAAAAACAGAGTAGACGGCCGTAAACATGGATATTACCAAAAGAACAAAACCCTCCATCATTTGGAATGAATAGACTGGAAAAGATTTCCTTTAGTTCCCCCCCTCCCCATCAAGTATAGATGTTGATTTGATTGAAAAAAAAAAAAAAAACGATGTGTGTTCTCTTCAACTTTTGGAGCAGTTTCAACACTTTATCCAGTTAGGCTGACCGTCTTCGACAGAAGGAAAATAGTTAAAAGATTGGGACATTTTCCTGCATAAAGCAAATGAACATACCATTTTCAGCACTGGAGCTAGATCCTTCTTGCTTGTGATCTATGTGTACGGCAAACGTCCGTGTTGAAACAGCACAACGTGGTCACAGTCACAATACTGCTTGCGGTAAAGTGTGCGGCGGTCTGTGGGCTTTGTCAGCTCATTCTGAGGGCTCTTCGTCATTTTCTGTTTGAACTCCCCGAGTGATGACTTCTCTGCCCGTCAAATGGCACGTGCAACTTTGGGACGCTCTCTCTCTCTCTCTTCCCCCTCCCAGCTTTCACCACACTCGCTGATCCTTCACCCCTCCCCCCTCCTCTCGCTCATATTCTTCTCCGTCCTTTTTGAATTTTGTGGGCAGTGACTTGGAAGTTTTGCTGAGTTAAGTTTCGCCACATTTCTGTCAAAGTTGCGTATGTTTGGCGTTAGGTATATAACGTAGTAACATATGATGTTTTCTTTTTGTTTGTTCGTCTGTTTTTGTTTGTTGGTGTGTTTTTTTTTTTTCATGTCACATATGCATCTTCCTTCTCTCTCTCTCTCTCTCCTCTCTCTCTCTCCTCTCTCTCTCTCTCGTTCTCTCGTGGGTGTGGTGTGTGTGTGTGTGTGGTGTGTGTGTGTGTTGTGTGTGTGGAGAGGGAGAGAACGAGAGAGAAGAGAAAGAGAGAGAGAGAGGAGAGAGAGAGAGAGGAGAGAGAGTGTTGTGTGTGTGGTGTGTGTGTGTGTGTGTGTGTGTGTGTGTGCATAGTGCTCATATTTTGTTTGATTGATTGGAACTGTTGGTTGTTATTTTTTATTTGTTTACTTTTTTGTCTTTTTCTTTTCCAATGTATACAATTCAATGGCAGATGATTAGTGTATTTGTTCATATGATCATGTTTAGACTTAATGGTGATGCCTTTATTCTTTCGTTTCTGTATGTTATGTATGTTTTGTGTAATTAAGAAAAAAAAAGTTTCGCGGATTAATTCTAAAATTACTACCTCCGCTTCCATTGGCTGGATGTTGGTTGGTGGTCGTGTCTGTGAACCAGAGGATGCGAAAGTCATAACACTGATTTTTAACCAAAGTTGGTGGAAAGATGGCAGATAGGTCAAGGACAAATCAATTCATCTTTAATGCGGATCCCTCATGAGGGTCTGGATCAGAGGGCGGATTCAGGATCTGTAAACAAAAAACAAAACAAACAAAAAAAGTGTGTGTGTGTGTGTGTGTGTGTGTTGTGTGTGTGTGTGTGTGTGTGTGTGTGTCATGATACATTTGTTTCTCTGTCTGTCTATCTATCTGTCTGCCTGTCTGTCGGTCTGTCTGTCTCTCCTCTCTCTCTCTCTCTCTCCTCTCTCTCTCTCTCTCTCTCTCTCTCTCTCTCTCACACACACAACACAGAGGGTGCGCGTGCGCTCTCGCTCTCTCTTCACGAGGAAAATCACGGCGTGGATGTGCAGCTGTCAGAATACCTTGCCACAGCACGTTCAAGTTTGATAAACACTAAGCTAATCCCTGATCTTGTTTCCTTTGCCCAGAAAGGAATCGTCTGAACAAGTCCGATCACTCCACTTTGTGCTCTCTCTCTCTCTCTCTCTCTCTCTCTCTCTCTCTCTCTCTCTCTCTCTCTCTCTCCTTTTATCTGTCTCTAAACGGTCAATTTAAGGGGTAATCTTATGATTAATATAATCAAAAGTGAAAAGTGTAAACATTAATTTGCCTGATTGTTAATTTGCGAGTCAGTGGACACTAAAACGTGCAAGACACTGAAGGAGAGAGAGAGAGACGAGAGAGAGAGAGAGGCAGAGAGAGAGGGGAGAGAGGGAGAGGAGAGAGAGAGAGAGAGAGAATTAACCAGCCCAAACACAACCCAACCCAACCCAACCAGCCAGCCGGCCGGCCTGTCAATACAACTCCCATCCTTTTTCTTCATTCTCACCCCACCCCACCCCCACCGCCACCCCACCCCACCCCCCTCTCCACTCCCCTTCTGTCACTAAAACTTCCGCTTGGCGCCGCTAAGCTTTCTAACATTATAAGGTCATGTCGACATTTCTCTCCCCTCTTTTTTTTTTTTTTCTTTTTTTTTTCTTTAAAGCGATAAACACGCTCACGTTTCTAAACAGGGTTTGAGAGACTGGATGAGGGAGGATGGATGGGTGGTGGTGATGGTGGTGGTGATGGTGATGACTGGGGATGGAGAGGGGTGGGGTGGGGGGTAGGACTGGGAGGCTTTACGCCTAACTATGTATGTGTTAAATGTCAACTCTTACACTAGAAATAGAATCTTAATCGTCTTAATCGCACTGCAGTCATGGCGAGAGTTGATAGCAGAGACGCAGACCCTGGGAAGCCCTCTTTCTCTGGCTGTGTTCCTGCTTTCTGTTGCGCAGTCCCTTTCAAACGATGAGCCTGTCTACACTGCTGACACCACGTCACACCCACAGACACTTTCACACACACACACACGCAGTACGTGACAGCGCACACGTCTTGCATATATACATAAACACACACACACACACACGCGCACGCACGCACGCACACACACACATACACACATACACACAAGCACACGCGCGCGCACACACGCACGCACACGCACGCGTGCACATACACACACACACACACACACACACACGCGCGCGCGCGCGCGCGCCCGCAAGCACGCACAAACACACATGCACACCAGTGCACACAACACATGTGCAGGCACACACTTGTACACGCAGATGCGCACACGTGAAAAACAAACGGACACACACACAACACGCGCGCGCGCGCGCGCGCGTTTATGTGTTTGTGCGTGTGTGTGTGTGTGTGTGTGTGTGTGTGTGTGTGTGTGTGTGTGGTGTGTGTGTGGTGTGTGTGTTATCTCTATCTGTTTGTCTGTGAGATTGCATGTATATGTTTATACTTACGCTTTCCAGCGGGTATCTTGCTGTGAATATGTGTGTGTCCGTTTGTTTCCACGTGTGCGCATCTGTGCGTATGAAAAAATAACATACATTTCATATTATGAAGAGGAAAAAAAAAAACAGCAAACATTCAAGCATATTAGCTTGAAATTTTGAATGCATGATTGTTGTATATATAACATGCACCAGTGGTGTACACATGCACACACACACACACACACAACACACACACACACACACACACACAGAGAGAGAGACGAGAGAGAGAGAGAGAGAGAGAGAGAGGAGAGAGGAGAGAGGAGAGAGAGAGGAGAGAGGAGGAGAGAGGAGAGAGAGAGAGAGGATAGATTGATTGATTGAGAGATAGAGAGGGAGCCGATTCCCAATAGAGCAAGAGAGGATGCGTTTTCTGAGATTCCCAGATTTGAAGAGAGATACTCTTTTCCCAAAGCTAACAGATAAGCAAGAGGATGCTTTTTCTCATCCGTCCCAGAGAGAGAGAGAGAGAGAGAGAGAGAGAGAGAGAGGAGAGAGAGAGAGTCGGATGAGAGAGAGAGAGAGAAGGAGAGAGGAAAACCTTATCTTTTTTAGAACCAAATAAGGGGATCGAGAGGGATGTCGGTGTTGCTGGTGTCGAAGTCGCGGTCATGATAAATGACGAAACTAATGGTGTCCCTGACAGCGTTTGATTCATGAGATATCAATAGGATTAGCGGTCCCACACTGCCGTTAATGGCACAGGATCTTTTTTGGCGGCCCTCAGATACACATAGTTTATGAATTAGGCGCCATGCTGCTTGCGTGGACAAAAAAAAAAAAAAAAAAAAAAAAAAAAAAGCAAGCAAAAATATTTCTTCAGTTTGTGTGCGCCAAAGGATCCATATAGTGACAGGAAATAGACCACAACAGTCGGCGATCAATAAGCGTAAGTAAGTGCAACATGCACTCCCAATTTTATCAGAATTTTGAATTTGAAAAATTCATTAACTATGCATTTCTTCTTCTTCTGCGGTCGATTTTGTTTGGTTGCGTCAGATCTTTAATCGTATCGCCATGATGGATCCCACAGTCTTCTCGAGGTCTTGACGGCTGCCCCCAAAGCTGCATCTGCAGTTCTGCACCCTCTGGCCAAGTTTGTCGCTGTAAAACATCATGGGCTGGACAGTGTTGGAGGGAGGGGGGAGGGGGGGGGGGGGGAGAGAGGGGGGTGGGGGGGGTGTTCTGCGGGTCTGAGATCCAGTGCTACCACGGGCATTCGTCTGTGTGGGCAATCTGAATTCGGCTGAGGTGGCTCAGCAGTCGGCAGTAGGCAGTTCTCAGTCTGAAGAGGATTGTTGGCAGGTATTCCTGGAGCCGATGGACTGGATCAGCACCACTGCCTGCACCCAGCCGTCGCTTCCACTGGGTTGATACTGGTTATGAATGATAGCTGTGGCCTATCTGTAGGTCTTTTTAATTCCGAGGCACTCCCTAATGTAAATATCTAACCTTGTAACATCGCCTCAGGCAGGTTAGAGCAGAGCAATGAAACCTTAACACCTGGTTGGTGTCTGTGACGATAAAGGGGTGTGTACTTTTTACGTCACGATGTAAATCATACAAATGACGTAAATCCTCAGTTTCCTGTCTGTCACCCCGTATTGACAATGCGGATTAACAATCAGTCTTTCCACAGCGAGAAACACAGCGCAGCTACAGCTTACTGCATTTCAGTGAACGACGAGTTCTGTGATGTTCAAAGATTATAAGAAAAAGTGTATGTTACTTGCTCTACACTCTGTGAAGGTTCATTCAGGTAAGCTGAACAGGGGATAGTAATGTAGCATCAAAATTACGACATGTAGCATCTGATATACAAACTGAAGTTCTAGTGAACAACCAAACATTTTTCGACATTTCCCATTTTCCAAATATAGTCATGTCGCCAATGACTAAGTGTGCCGAACCATCAAGCAGCACAACTTAAAGGAAAATTACTATTCCACCGAATGAAAGAGCTAGACAAATTGCAAGACAAAACACGGCGCGTTTCGACCTCTCTGTGGTCTTCTTCAGGCAAGCCAAACAACGTTCAGGACAATGTAAACAAGAACGAACCCATATCTTATTCCCCTCAAAACTGGGCGCAAGGTGGATCCAGTTTGGGCGTACATCCATATTGCGCCCAATTTGAGGAGATATCTGATTGTTCGTTCGTCGTTTCATTGTCTTGAATGTTTTGCTTGAAGAAGACCAAAGAGGTCGAAACGCGTCGTGTTTTTGTCTTGTAATTTGTTATTTTCTGTCGTTCGGCGGCATAGTAATTTTCCGTTTAAGCTTGTTTCAAATTCTGCCTCTGTCACCTCACTTTGAAATCATTAAGCAGCTCGTTCTGACGAAGATCTGCAGACGTCAGTTACAAAGAAAAGAAAAACTACGTTAGCATGGTCACGTGACAAGATACAGTGGCCATACTGAAACAGTTTTTCAGGGAGCGGTTGAGAGAAGGAGATGGAGAGGAATAAAAAAAAAAAAAAGGTGGGATGACATTGCAGAATGGGAGGACGAAAACCAAAGGTGGATTGACATTGCAGAATGGGAGGAAGAGAAACAAAAGGTGGGATCGACATTGCAGAATGGGAGGAAGAGAAACAAAAGGTGGATCGACATTGCAGAATGGGAGGAAGAGAAACAAAAGGTGGATCGACATTGCAGAATGGGAGGATGAAGCAAAAGGTGGATGGACAAGGAGAGCATCTGCAGAGACAAGAGCCATGGCACACAGTCGATGGAGCAGGCGGAACTTGGTGAAAAATTCGTTAGTGCGGCGCTTTATTGACGGACTGAAAGAAGAAGAAGAGAAGTAGTAACCACACCAGGAGAAGAAAGAAACACACCAGAAGAAGAAACACACCAGAAGAAGAAACAACACCAGTCGTAGAAACACACTAGAAATAGAAATACACCAGAAGAAGAAACACACCAGAAGTAGAAAGAAATACACCAGAAGAAGAAGAAACACACCCAAATCCTTAATGAACATAAAACAGATATCACATATCTTCCCCAGTTTCTTTTACTAAATCAATTTAGCATGGATCATGATGTTTGAAGGAAAAAAGCTATGGCACTCATCTGAGCTTTGCTAGTTTTAACAAGATTTCTAACACCCTAGACCATCTTTTTGCAAATCTTGATATATACATTTTTTCGATATCGTCAAACATCTTTTACACCACTTATCTCGTATCCATAGAACAAGATTTGTTTCAGTTCGGTGTTAAAAAACTTGTAGTGCTCACAGGCAAATCACAAGCCTGAAATACAATCGTTTAATCCCTGATACATCTCTTACAGCTGTACACTATACATTTTTCAAGCAGCGAGACCAGGTTAGAACGCACCTAACAAACATTGAAAAACAAAAAAAAAAAAAAACCATAAAACAGAGAGAGAGAGAGAGAGAGAGAGAGAGAGAGAGAGAGTATACTCGTGCAAGCGAAGACGGTGACGTGTGTGTGTGTGTGTGTGTGTGTGTGTGTGTGTGTGTGTGTGTGTGCCCGCAAGACAACTACTGACAAATCAGCTGGAAGGACATCCATCCTGTACGATAACGTTGTTTGTTGGCTTTGTATCTCACAGTCACTCGATGTGAATGTCTGTACCTTCAAAACAGAGCAATTGCCTGAAGAAAACACCGCCCCCAAACGATTGAAAAATGAAAAAAAAAAAAAAAAAAAAAATTGACAGGGGACGCAATTTCCAATTGTAATGAAATTGTCGGGTAGGAAATTGCTTCCCTTAGCTTGACGCTACTTTCACTGCTTATGCATACATCCATGCAGATATTCTGCGATCTGGATTTGAAGCAGAAGATTCCAGAGCGCTTTCCATGGGCGTAGGTCGATGTTTACCGACGGACACAAGGTTGGATCATGTATTAGGGAAGATTTGTTTTTTTTCTTCTTCTCCTATCTTTGCTGTCAGAAAAAGAGGTGAGTGGGAGGAGGGGCAGGAGGAGGAAGGGGTGGGGGTGGGGGTGGGGTAGAGAGTAAAGATGGGGGGGAAGAGGGTGGGGTGGCGTGGGGGGGTGGGAAGGGGCTGGCAGTGGTAATGGTGGATTGGTAACAAATGGTAGATTGTCAATGTTTCTCAGCTCCTTTTTTTTGTTTTTGTGTATTTGTTTCACACCAAACTGATTTGAATGTAAAGAAACGTTATCTACAAATGATGGCAAACAGAAACATGAAATGTACATCAGACATATATATATATATATATATATATATATATATATATATATATATATATATATACTTATTCATGGTTTATAGATAATGCATCATACACATTGACGAATAGAGATAGCCTAGGTGTTTGATACGCTAACCATATAACATCATAAGAAAAGAAACATTAAGAATATATTCAATTCAAAATTTTAGAAATCGTAAACATTTTAAATCCTTTATTACCGTTTTCCATTTTTATATGTTTGTTTAATAGTGAAATACCCTGATATATGGAAAAAAAAAAAAAACCTCGGTAAATCCAGAAGAGACATTTTAATTGGATTACCTCGGTTTTACCGCAGGGAAAACACGGGAGAGTTTGCATCAGCAGAATGTATTCCTGGAGGGGAATAATTATGCAGTAGTTTAATCTCAGTAGGATATCATTCTTTAGAAGAATGAACATTATGATCGTTTGTATGAACAGAATGCCATTCTTTGGAGGAAATTGCACTGTGATAATTTGTATAGGCAGAATGTCTCAATCGGGAAGAATCATCCTTGTGACAGTTAGTATCATCAACTGGGTATCATTCTTTGTAAGTATTTACGTTGTTATAGTCTGTAATCAGCAGAATGTCTTTCTCTGGGAGATTTAACATTGCGACAGTTTGTATTGACAAAATGTCTTCCCTGAGAAGAATTAACATTGTGACAGTTTGTATTGACAGAATGTCTTCCCTAAGAATAATTAACATTGTGACAGTGAGTATTGAAAGAATATCTTCCCTGGAAGAATTAACATTGTGACAGTTTGTATTGACAGAATGTCTTCCATGGAAGAATTAACATTGTGACAGTTTGTATTGACAGAATGTCTTCCGTGGGAAGTATTAACATTGTGACAGTTTGTATTGATAGAATGTCTTCCTTGGGAAGAATTAACATTGTGACAGTTTGTGTCAGCTAGATGTTCTTTTGAAGAATTAACGTCGTGACAATTCACACTGACAGAAGGAGGGGTGATGGTGGTGGTGGTGGTGGGGGAGGAACAATAGAGGGGTCAAGGGTCCAAAACTCAGGTACCACCCCCGCACCCTTCCCCAGTGTCCGGTTCTGGATGTGTTTCTGCGAGTTGGGGTATTGACATGGTCTACGTTCTATCCAGGCATCAGCTTAAACACGAAGCAGAGGGCCAGGAGATTGTTTTATCTACTGCAGTGCACCACATACATGCGCGAGATGGGATGTCCATTCGTGCCCTCCCTAACAACAAGTGGTGAGACAGACAGACAGACAGACAGACAGGCAGGCAGGCAGACAGACAGACAGACATGCAGACGGGCATACAGACAGACAGATGGACGGGCAGACAGACGGACAGACAGACAGACTGAAAGACAGGCATACAGACAGACAGACAGGCAGACAGACAGACAGACAACACCAACCGTTGTGCCCCCCATGACTGACAGACAGACAGGCACACAGACAGGCAGTTAGACAGACAGACAGACAGGCAGACAGACAGACAGGCACACAGGCAGGCAGGTAGGCAGACAGACAACACGAACCGTTGTGCCTCCATGACAGACAAGCAAATAGACAAATAGACAGACAGACGGACAGACAGTCAGACAGACAGGAAGGCGGGCAGGCAGGCAGGCAGGCAGGCAGGCAGGCAGGCAGGCAATACAAATGTAATGCCTCCATGACAAGACAGACAGACAGACAGACAGACAAACAGACAGGCAGGCAGACAGGCAGACAACACAAACCGTTGTGTTCCCATGACAGACAGACGGACAGGCAGGCAGACAAACAGACAGACAGACAGGCAAACACAAACCGTTGTGCCCCCAAAAACAGACAGACAGACAGACAGACAGACAGACGGCA
>JADBJO010021158.1:5000-7500 GCA_016801955.1 Conus betulinus | reverse complement strand
CACCGTATCTCCCGCCCCTCCTCTCTTTCGCATCACTATTTTTCCGCTTGCCATACCACCGGTGACATTGAAATCCGCTTTTCCTGAGAGCGAAGAGTATGAACAGGGGATTACACCCACTCCGGATCATTGGACTTTCCCAGTTGTCTGACCAGAACCCACGACAGTGTGACGTCTTGAGTCGTCGCCCCTGTCGCCCTCTTGAGTAACGAGTCATCGGCTAATCTGCTGTTACTGCCGCCTTTATATGTAAATTTTAAAAAAAGAAAAAAAAAACTTGGGGGTGAGGGGTGCGGGGGTGGAAAAGGTCGCGAGGAAGAAGGCAGACCTCCCACTATGCACGAAAGAATCGGTGATTGGCCGTTTAGATCAGTTCATGGGTGAAATAAAAACTTTTTGTTGTAGCTAGGGGAGGTAATCGTTGGTTCGTACTGAGAGTTACTCCCGTGCGGGTTTTTCCCCTCCAAAGACATGGGGGGGGGGGGGGGGGGGGGGGGGGGGGGGGGGGTTGTCGGGGAGGGCAAACAACTGCAGAACGACAGCAAACAACCGAACTAACAAAAATTCCTGAAATGTCAAACATCTGTATCATAGAAAGTTTTAAGATTTCGTGAATCAATCAATCAATCTATCTATCTATCTATCGGTCTGCATGTCTGCCTCTCTATCTATCTTTAATTTTGTACCAGTAACTTCTTCATGTTCATTGTTCAGTGAAAAAAAAGTAGTTATGTCATCAGACATGAGATCAAACCCTGAATCCACCAAAATTTAATGGGATTGTCCCGGAACCATCTTCCATGTTACCGGAAAGTCTGGGTGAAAATGGACCCTGTAGCTGTTGCTTGATGAAGTCGTCCACAGTCCCTCTGAACGATCCACGCCAAACGTCAGTGGCGTTATCCTTGGGTCAAGGTCTGTCCTGTGAACAAGTTAAACACAGGTTCGGGGAGAGAGAGGGGATGCGAAATACAGCCAATAAACAAGCAAATACCCCCCCCCCCCCAAGATACCACACACGTACGCGCGCGCGCGCGCGCGCACACACACACACACATACACACACACACACACACACACACACACACACACACTGGGAACAAACAAAACGGATGCCGGAATATTAAGTTGATGGAACCCCGAGACCCGTGATTCTGGCGTTACGGGACTGAATCCTTGCTGAGCCGTTTCGGTACAAACAAACAAATTGTTTTCTTTCCCCTCTAAGTTAACATTGGTTCTTATTCCACGACAAAGAAAATCCTGTGAATTAGTCTGAAAACCGACATTCAGTGTGTCAACGCACCAGTAATATCTTGCATAAATGTAAACTCCCACCACCAACTTCGGACGGTCTGTTTGGCCGTTGGTATGGCTGACAGGTATATACCCAGGGCATGTAACTTAAGTGATAATCGATGGAACGAGTGAAAAAACTGAGTGGCTGATGTTCGACCAAAATGACGTGGCAAACGACAGAATGTAGCGCCAGCAGGCAGCTCTTCAGTCGGCTCTACCCAGGTAGGCAGCCCGTCTTGTGAAGGAGAGCGTGGATTTGCGAAGCGCTCAGAGCTTGGTCTGTATCAGAAGATGGGTGGTACATAAGTACTCTAACGATATAAGAAAAGTAATAAATGCGAGTGGAACTACATTTTGGACGGGTGTAAAGGCAGCAGTATGTGAAGCGAATAAACCAAACACCGTGCTTTCGAAACAGGTTTTCTACAGCCAGTGTTGACTTAACGGAATTTGCGGTCCATGGACTTCATAACACCAGTCACAGCTGGCTTACGGAGGAGCGCCGCGTGTCGACCGTGTGGGCTTCTTAAGCGAAGATTACTGTAAACCCCGGAAACCCCGGAATAACAGCCACTCCAAAAGAGAAGAAATTCGTCATTGTTCCTAGTGTAGCACATTTCCACGACTGAACAAACATTTCACCGTCTTTTTTTTTTAAATATTTTTTTAGGTCCCTCCGTCTAAGCCCTTCTCCCCCCCCCCCCCCCCCTCCCCCCTTCCTCTCCTGTTATCCTCACTCTCCCCCCGCTAATCATCAGCTCTGCCCTTCCTTCTACCCTGGGCTTCTTAAGTCAGGGTATAATCTGCTGCCCCCCCCCCCCCCCCCCCCCCCATCCCCCCCCCCCCCCCCCCCCCCCCCCAGGCTTGACCTGTTGAGAAGTGGGAGTTATTGCCGTGCAAATCTCTAGCAGAGGAAGGAGAGTGTGTCACTTTCCCCTCTCTTCATCATTTTTTTTTTTTTTTTTATTATATTTTGTTGTTTTTTCCTTTTTGTGCCTGCGTGCGTGCGTGCGTGCGTGCGCGAGTGCGTGCGTGCGTGTGCGTGCATGCGTGTGTGTGTGTGTGTGTGTGCGTGTGTGTGTGTGCGTGCGTGCGTGCGTGCGTGCGTGTGTTTGCGTGCGTGCGTGTGTGTGTGTGTGGAGGTCCACTTCTTAAGGAACCAGATCGTGCACCCTGTGACCCAGCTTTCAAGGCCTGTTCT
>JADBJO010021157.1:20000-30056 GCA_016801955.1 Conus betulinus | reverse complement strand
CCATGCCCTCCCTTCCCCCCTCCCCCCATGCACACCCCATCTCCCCCATCTTGCAATCCTCCCATCTCTCTCGTCCCCACAGCGATCTTTCGATGCCTTCATTCTTTTTTCTGTGTGTGGCCACTCTTCGACCTCATTACCTGGCAATACCCGACTACCTGCTGACTGACGGTTTGTCAGTCTACGCCCCTCGCCTTAAGACATGAAGAGCGAGCGAGTAGTAAGCGAGAGAGAGAGAGAGAGAGAGAGAGAGAGAGAGGGGGGGGGGGAGAGAGGGGGGAGGAGAGGAGAGGAGAGAGAGAGAGAGAGAGAGAGAGAGAGAGAGACAGAAACAGAGAGAGAGACAGAGAGGGAGAGTGGAGAGAGAAACAGAGAGAGAGAGAGAGGAGAGAGAGAGAGAGAGGAGACAGGCATACAGACTGACAGACAGACACAGAGACAGGCAGACACAGACAGACAGGCAGTTTATACAGGCGACGGAAGAAGAGAGGGGAGAGATTTAGCGAGTAGAGACATAAAGGGAGCGAAGAGGAGTGAAAAACAGAAGGCGGTGGTGTGGGAGAGAGGAGACACACGCGTACTCATGTACATGCCCTGGAAGTGTCTCGCAAAGTCAGCACTCACACACACGTTTCGTTTCCACGAAAGCGCCCACAGAGTGTAACAATCGTAGGCATGCGTTTGCGTTTCAGCAGAAACGCCCTCACCTATTTCAACGGCCAACGGTCTGCACAAACACGTTTGTTTGTGTTTGTGTTCCGTTACAAATACGCCACATTTGTATACACGGTCGGCGGAATTGTGCTGGTGTTTTCTTTCTTTTTCTTTTTTCTTGATCACCGAGTTATTCCTCCTTCAGATTTTCTGATCCGAAATCTTATTTCCCCCCTACAGCCGTGTACCTCCTATACAGGCGGCCTTGCTGTTTATTCTCGCGAGTTCCCGTGTCACCTGATAGTTGTTTGGTAAGCAAGGGTTGAAACCGTCTAAGACTTGCGTACACTGCCCTGGACTTGATATACAAATGACATTTATTTCTTACCATTACTCACTTACTTATTATGGGCCAAGCATTTGATTATCTGACGGACAAACCGAACATACGAACAACAATAACAACGATAACGTAAACTAAGTTATGAAACGCACGCACACACACACACACACACACACACACACACCACACACACACAACACACACAGAGTCCATGCCGCTTACTGTTTGTTGTTAAGTTTGCTGGTTCCACCTGTAACTGCCGTCTAAGGTAGATGAGCGAGAGACTGGCAGCATCTGTGTCCGAGCATGACTTAGCTAATGCTGAACCAACGGCCCCGTTTTCAAAGGATATGCACGAAACATTCAACTCCACACACATTCAACCAAAGATCCAACCAAAACAGATATACAACAAGCTAATGTTCTACTAATCAGACACGCAAAAGCAACTGATTAAGCGGTGCAAAGCGTCCTTGATGTGTTCGTACGACAGAAAATAATATGTGTGTGCTTTTGTTGAAACGTTAGTTTCAAACTGAGTTGAATAAAGGCGGAAATTGACACAGCTTTTAAAAGAAAAACTAAAGTAAATCCGCCAGTTAACATGGACAAACAAATCGAAAGACAGAACACGACGCGTTTCGACCTCTTAGGCAAGATAACATTCAGGACAATGAGAACAGCTCCAGAAGTGATTGCTCGTTCTTCGTTTTCACTGTCCTGAATGTTGTTTCTCTCGCCTGAAGAAAACCTAAGAGATCGAAACGCGTTGTTTATATCCTTGAAATCTGGCGGATTTACTTCGCATTTCTTCCAAAAAATTTTGTTGAAAAGCATTCGCATTAGACTGCAATTAATCGCTCTACACAAAGGCCTTCAGAGAAGAGATGATGAAACAAGTGTCTGAAACGTTCTGCAAACACAGGCCTCAACAAGACAAGACACAGAAATGCTGGTCTGTATAGCGAGGGGCGACCTTTCAACTCGTTTAGCTCTTGTAGCGATTGGTAAGCTGTGTGACGGACAGAAAGTGGTTGCCGTGTCTGATGGCGACGCTTTGGTGACTTGGTTGGCAGATTATGCGAGGGCTACCTGCAATATCATATTGCAGGGTAGGATCAACGCTGAACGTCTTGTGAACGACCTGCACAAACTGTAGTCAACAACCCCCCCCCCCCCCCCCCCCCCCAAACCCTCGAAACATTTATTTTAAAAAGGAAAAAGCTGTCCGTTGCTCTCTGATTGTTGTCTGTTCAGTCTTTGAGTCATTGTATTGATGTCATCTTGTCCGTAATGACATCATCTTCCGCTGCTCTTCCAATCTTCACGTTACTCTTTCTGTCGTTTTTACCAGTGTCATTTTGTCCGTAAAGATATTGTTCTCTGCTGCTCTGTGACTGTTTCTGTAGGTATTTTTTTTTATCACTGTTATCACTATTATCTCTTCTGTTATTTCCGACAATCATTTGACAGTTTGTGTTAATCTTTCTGTTACTGTTCTAATGCTGTCTTGTCCGTAATGACGTCGCTTTCTACCGCTGAGTGGCAATTTCTGTGTCTTCTTTTCACCTGGTTATCATCATTATCTTGTCTATGATGACAATATTTCCAACTATTTGATTAGTACAGTTCCCCATTCTGTCGCTGTGTCGATGCTGTTTTTGTCGGTAATCGTGTTAGCTTTTGCTGTTGTGTGCTTGTTTCTGTAGGGTCATTCTGTCACATGATTATCACAATTATCTTACGAATGACGACATGATTTCCGACAACTGTTCGACTGTTTCTGTGACTCTTTCTGCCACACTATGCTTCATGCTGTCTCGCCACGTAACATTACACGTTGCTGCTGTATGTTTATTGCTGTTATTCTTTTTCGTCACCCCGTTAATCATTATCATCTTGTCCTGGATGAGTCTGACAAAATCTTTCCACAACTGAACATTTCTGTTATTATTATTTTCTTTTTTCTGTCATTGTATCAGTGTGGATCTTGCCCGCGAGGATATGACTTGTCAAGGTTTTGTCTAATGATCTGCGCCTCTCCCGCTGTCAATCTATTAGCTATTTTGATGAAACACGTCTACGATGATTTGAATTTAGCCCCGTAAGCCACTCTATAATGTTGTTTTTTCTGTTACTACTGGCTTACTGCTCTTGTTTGTTCCTTCAGCCACTCCGCCCCCTTCCCCATCTCTCAACCCCCCCCCCCCCCCCCCACTCTTTTACTTGAGACCCAAGATTCAATTGGAAAAGAATGTCTGAGGACATAGAGTCTTAAGTCTGAAGCGTGGATTGACGCTCGATAGATCGATTTTTTTTGTTGTTGGCTTGTCTGAAAACTCTGTCTGTCTGTCTGTCTGTCTGTCTGTCTGTCTCTCTCTCTCTCTCTCGCTCTCTCTCTCTCTCTCTTCCCAGCTTCTCCTACTTCTTGTTCTTGTTCTTCTTCTTTTTCCTCTACTTCTAAACTGTTTCTTTTTTTTTTTTTTATTTATTTTATTGACAGCTGACTTACACTTCTTTGCTTTCTCCATTCCTTTTCTAGTCAACATACCTCTTTTGCTCTTGTTTTTTTTTTTTTTTTTCTGCCAGGAATGTTTTTCGTCCCCCCACCCCCCCCCCCCCCCTCTCCTCGTGGTTATCTTTCAACCTGTTCTCTCCGCCTCTGTCCCGCCCCTTTTTTTTCCGTCTTCCTCCATCCATCCCATGCCTCTCCACCCCCTCCCCTCCGCCGTCCCAGCCATCCCTCATACCCGCACCGACTTTCACCTCTCTCTCCGACACCACACACACACACCCACACCACACCACACACACCACACACACACACACACACACACACAACACACACACACCACACCACCATACAGACACACACACCACACACTACACACACACACACCACACACACACACCTACACACACACACACCTACACTACACACACACACACACAACACACACACACACACCATACCACACACACACACACACACACACACCACACCACACACACACACCACACCCAGGTGAAAACCCTAGTGTGCCGCAACGCTCAACCTCTGGTTTCAAGTATTTTCGTTGTCGCGTTTGAACCCTCCTGTTGGCAAATTCCAACTCCCACACCCCCGCTTCCCCCAACCTTCCCCCCTTTATCATCGGGTGGAACAATTGTCCAGCTGGATAGAGAGAGAGATAGAGAGATAGAGAGAGAGAGAGAGAAGAGAGAGAGAGATAGAGAGGAGTGAGAGAGATAGACTGAGAGAGAGGATAAAAGAGAGAGTGAGTGATAGCATGGAGAGAGCGAGACCGAGAGCAGAGATGTAGAGAGAAGAAGAGATCCCAGGTAGGAGAGCGAGGAAAAAATGAGATATAGAGAGAGAGAGCGAGGAGAGATCTAGAGATCGAATAGGAGAGAGAGAGGATAATGATTAAGAAGTCAGAACTCCGAAAGGGAACAAAAATTCATTCAATCAAGATTTAAGATTTAGGCAAGTTCTCTTCTCTAGATGTCCTTAGAGAAAAAAAAAAAAAACGGGGGAGGGAGAGATGAGAGCGAGCGAGAGAGAGAGAGAGAGAGGAAAAGAGAGAGAGAATAAACAACAGAAGTTGCTCGATGGTAATCCGATGAGCACATGAATGAAACTCTCACTATAAAAATATCCCTAACGCTCCCCATCCATCAACTGACACTCGTGCCCTCCGCCTCCCTACGCCCCCGTCGCACCACCACCCGGGCCGCCACTCATCCCCTCTCTAACCCCGCACACCGCCTCATCACCCTTTCCCCACACCTAGCTCTGCTATACTCTTACTCCCCACTACTTTACTACTTATTACCTCTCAAACATCATACGTCTGACTCACTACTTGCATTTGATTTTTCCCTGCTCTCCTCCTCCCCCCCACTCCGACGCCCACCTTCGCTACCCTACTTTGTCTCTTTTTTAAAGTCTCCGACTATGTGGGTAAGAAGACCTTCAGCAAATTGCGTGTGGTCTGCGCATCAACAACCGCACTGACCGAGCCACCGTCCTCATGCAGGTGTCTCTGACAGACCACTGTCCAGAAAAAAACGCCTTGATTGTGTCGACAAATATCTGGCCCTCTAATATAGGTTGGGAACGTTGCCCACAGTAAGCTTTGGGTGATAGGGGGTGTTGTTATGGGAGTCTGGTGGTGTGAGGGAGTGGGGGTTTGGGATAGGGGGGGGGGGACAAAAACGGATCTGGATGTGTCGAGTGGAATGGTACGGTGCGGAGGAAGGGGGATATAGGTGGGAGGGTTTGGAGTGTGTGGGGTGGGGTGGGGTTGGGGTGGTGGGGGGATGGGAGAGAGTGGGGCAGGGTGTAGCATAAGCGTTAGAAGGTAGTGTGTAGAGGCGGCGAAGAAGTGATGTGAAGAGTATATGATGGTAAAAGGTCTGTGTATATGGGGATTATAGTAGTATATGATAGATAATGAGATAGAGTTAGTAGAGAAGCAGACAGTATAGACAGACAAAGAGGAATAGAGAAATGTGTGTGTTTCTTGTGTGTGTGTGTGTGTGTTGTGTGTGTTGAGTGTGTGTGTGTGTGTGGCGCGCGTGGTGTTGCCGTGTGTGCGTGCGGCAGTGGTGCGCGTGTGTGTGTTTGTGTGTTTTGTCGTCTTGTGTGTGCGCGAGGCGATTAGTGCGTGTGCGTGGCGTGTTGTGTGTGTGTGTGTGTGTGTTTGTGTGCGCGCGCGCGCTGCGCGTGTGTGTGGCCGCGGCGCGTGTGTGTACGTGTGGGCACCTGTTGGAAGTGTGTATGTGTGTGGCGTAGTGCGGCGCGCGCAGCGCTTCGGCGCAGTGTGTGTGCTTTCAGAAGTGTAGTGTGGGCGTGTGTGTAGGTGTTGTTGTGTGTGTTGTGTGTGGTGTAGTGTGTTGTGTGTGTGTGTGTGTGGCTGATGATGAGGAGAGAATAGTGGCTAGCAACGATGATTTTAGTTGGGGAAGGGGAAAAAAATCACGGAAGAGAAGAGATAGCGAGAGAGAGAGATAGATGAGAGGAGCTCGCTAGCGAGAGATGGAAAAAAGGAGAGAGAGAACCAAAACCAACTCTTCTGCTTTTTTTTTTTTTTTTCCCAGTCTAGCGTTAGGCAAGCCGTGTCCCATGAAACTTTGGTCAACGCCATACGTGGTTAGGATAGTACACTCTAACGATGTTGCACACGTAATTCACCTTATCCAGGCCGGCAAGTTCCACACAGCACAGTTGGCAAGTTCACACCGTTACTCACATTATATCACGTTGACATGTCACGTGCATACTGGCTGCAAGAGCGCACGTTTCATCCACGCAGTATACCGCTCCCGCTGCAGTAACGTCCTTCTTATAAGCCACCCCCCCCCTTCTGCCCTGTCCCCACGCCCTCTTTCCCCCTGTCTTCCTCGTTCCGCCCCCTTTCATTCGCCATTTCAAAACGCACCCATCATCCTAAGTCTTCTTCGCACATGGCTCAGCTCATCATTAACCTTCGTCGGCACAGCAACGTAGTTTGAAAGTTGCCGGAAAATACAATAAAACAAGATCTCGCTCTGTGTGTAGTGTGTGTGTTATTGTGTGTATGTGTGTGTGGTGATGTGTGGTTGTGTATTGTTAGGTGTGGTGTGTGGGTGTGTGTGTGTGTGTTGGTGGGGGTTTTTTGTGTGTGTTTTGTGTGTGTGTGTGCGTGCGTGCGTGCGTTGCGATGTGTCGTTGCGTGCGAGCGTGCCGTGCGTGTGTATATGTGTATGAATGTGTGTTCTTCCCCTTGGGTTTGTAAATGTGTGGTTATGCGTCGTCTGTGAATGTGTGTTCATGGTGTGCAGGCGTGCTCGCGCGTGCTTGCGTGTGTGTGTGTTGTGTGTGTGTGTGTGTGTGTGTGTGTGTGTGTGTGTGTGTGTGTGTGTGTGTGTGTGTGTGTTGTAGGTGTGTGTGTGTGTGTGTGTGGTGGTGTGTGTGTGTAGGTGGTGTGTGTTGTGCGTCTGTGTACGTGCGTGTCGTGTTATGCGTGTGGCATGCGTGCGTTGTCTATGGGGCGTCTCTTTTTAGACATTGTTTTTTTTTCCTTCCTTTCCCAAATCATGCTGCAATGTTCTTTCTTGATTAAACACAAAACAAACTAACAAAACAAAAACGAAGGCTTTCATTTCATCAGTTTGTGCAATAATATCTTTGGAGATCAAGAGGCATGGCCCTTACCCACACAAAAACCCTTCGTTCTCCTCCCCCCCCCCCCCCCCCCCCCCCATCTCACGACCCTCCACACAAGGAAAAAAAAAACGCAAGTCAGATTTCTATTTCCTGTGTGGCTGGAAGGATGCTAATCCTTTACCTACAACACACACACACAAGCATGCTGCACGCACGCACGCCGCGCGCGCACACGCACAGCACACACACACACACACACACGCACCGCACGCACACGCTACGCACGCACGCACACACGCACACCACACTCATTCACACCACACACACACACACACACACCACACACACCCACACCACACACTCATTCTCACTCCACACACACACACACACAACACACACACACACACACACGGAATTTCCCCAAGTTCAATGTACATGTAATGAAATAGGTTGAGGCCCATCTCATCATTTTTCATGTATGTTGTTCTCTTTTTTCCTCCTGTTTTTTTGTTGTTTTGTTTTGTTTTGGGACGGATGGGCCCTTTTGTATGTCTTGACCAATCAATATCTCCCCGCAGCGAAAATCGTCAGGGTGGAAGCATGGAAATGTGAAAAACCATGGTTCAATATATTTGCATTCTCTCTCTCTCTCCCATCTCTCTCTCCTCTCTCTCTCCCTCCCTCTCTCTCTTCTCCTCTTGTTGCCTTTCTTTTGCTTTTCTTTATCTTTCTTTCTTTCTTCATTGTCTTCTGTCTCTTCATTCCTTTCGGTTTTCTGTTTCTTTCAGGTTTTTTTTTTTTTCGTATTATTTCACATTTGTTTACTTGATGCCTTGTCCTTTCTGTTTCCTTCTTTCAATGTCTCTCTTTCTTTTTTTTTTTTTTTCTTTCTGTCTGTCTTTTCCTCTTTCCAGTTGACGTTTCTTTCTTTCTTTCTCCGTTTTCCCCCCCCTTCTCTCTTTATATATATATTTTTTTTTTCACTTTCAACCAATTTCCTTCCTTTATTTGCTTTTCTTTTCCTCTTTTTTTTTTTTTAACCAATTTGAGATTTTGTTTGCTTCTGTTTTTTCGTTAAAATTTCGATTTTGTTTCCTTGTTTTTTTTTTTCTTCTTCTTTCATTCTTCTGCCTACCCCGTTTAATTTTTTTTTTTGGGGACAAATAAAAACCCTGTCTTCTATGAAGCAATCATCAAGAACTAAAAGCTACCAGTCCCATTCCCAACGGAGATGGATGAAGACGAGACGGTATGGTCAACGAACCTTCAGTAGCCAAGATTTATTTCCTTATTTCCGGCAAAAGGCAGCACGACCAAGTCTGAACCACACTGTTGCGCGCTTCTTCTGTAAACCGAGAGTCGAACGCAGTTTTCGCCGGATAGATACAGCCAAAACAGAACCCAAGTGTTGGTCAGGATTCTTAAGTGTGCAAGGAGGCTTCAGGCGGTGTCGCTGAAAGTGCTCATGATGATCGACGAGTGGTCCTGCAGCCGTAGGCGTTCCTGCTATCTTTTCTTTCGCTTTCTCTCTGCGTACGCAGGCTGATTTTACTCCCTGTGGACCTCCCTTGTGTAGCCCTGCGAGGATATTAATACGTATCAGCATCTCTGTGTACGTATTCATCCCATCTACCCCAACACAGGGCAGTGCGATGATTTTAAAATAGAATTGGTGTAGATGAACCGGGAACCTGACCCGATCTGCGCCATTAAGACAGCCATACTCCAACTTCGGGGAAGGTGCACTGCTAGGTGTAACGCGTCTCCATACACAATGCACAAAGCAGGCCATCTCTTCCGAAAGTTGGTCTGATGGGGCTTTTATACGTGTGTGGCCAAGCTTTGTGTGCGTGCGTTCAGCAAAACCGGAACCTTGTTTAGAGTTCTCCTTCGAATTGACTGTATGGGATAATGCGAGTAGAACCGATGTTAACAGCGTCCGAAGGAAAAATCCCGCCCTGTAATTCCGCGTAAAAAGCGGCCCGGGCGGGCGGAGATTCGGAACGAGCCCAACCAACCGCGCAGGGATCACCGTTTCCCGGCGGCTCTCCAACGACGTGGGGCTATCCACCGCCGTCCAGTCTGCTAGGCCAATGTTCCTCGACAAGACCCCCGCGGCATCCCCAGGTGCAGATCACCAGCCATGGGACGGGGAGGGTTCTAGAAACAGGTAAAGTATTTGGCCGTCATCTTCCATCTCTAGGGGGCGAAAGACCTCCTTATTTACAACCCCGCCTCCATCTCACCCCCCCCCCGGCCCGCCCCCCCAAACGAAGCCCCACCACCTTGCAACATCGCTATTGTTATTAGATTGCAAGTAAGAAGGCAAAGACGGACAGTCAGAAAGAAGAAATCGGTTAAAGAAAGGAAGAAGGTGATGAGGCGCGGACATAGAGGAAGAGAGGAGAGAGAGGAGCAGGAGAGACAGACAATCAGAGTCAGACATTTAGAACAGACAGAGGGACACAGACTCAGAATGGAGATAGAGATATAGAGGAGAGATAGTAGAGAAGAGAGAACAGAGTAGAGAGTAGACGAGACAGACCAGACAAGGCAGACACAGACAGACGGACGGAACTGGATGGACGATGATGCAGAAAGAAGAGATGGTTCAAACACACGATACAGAGCAGAGGATAGAGTAGATAGAGCATAGAGAGAGAAGATAGAGCAGAAGAGAGCGAGAGAGAGAGAGGTAGGAAAGGGTCGGGAGACGATAAGATAGATTGATAGTTAAAAGGTAGTGGGATTGAGATAGAGAGCGAGAGAGAGGATAGAGTAGAGAGAGAGAGAGAGAGAGGAGATAGAGAGGGTGGGGGAGAAAAGACAGACAGATTATAGAAGCCAAAGAAGATAGAAGAGAAGTATAGATAGAATATGATGCCAGGACAGAAGCAGAGACGAGAGA
>JADBJO010021157.1:10000-17500 GCA_016801955.1 Conus betulinus | reverse complement strand
GATCCTGCAATATGATTCACTGTATCTATGTATGTTATGTATGTTATGTATGTATTCGAATGTATGTGTGTATGTGTGTCGTGTGTGTGTGGTGTGTGTGGTGTGTGTGAAGGTGTGTCTGTGAGCTGCCATGTGAATGTAGTGGCATTGAATGTGGTTTCATACGCCGACATCGCGTGTGTGTGTTTTGTGTTCCTGTGGTGTGTGTGTGTGTGTGTGGTGGTGTGTGTGTGTTGTGTGTTGTGATTAATTTGTTTCTGTTTCTTCTGGTTCTGCTCTCTCGTTTTCAGACTTTTCTTGTTGTCTGTTGTCTCTTTTTTTTCCCTCGCTTCCCTAAGTCAACCTGGGCAGCTTTCTCTATCCTCATGATATGCACGTCTTCATCTTGCCTAAAGCTCTGGAATATCTTTTGAGTGAGAAATGGATCTAATCTAATGTCCAACGAAACTGTATGTCTCTTCTCCCACCACCGACCTCGAACACACCTCCTTCTCCCTCGCTCACTATTCCCTCCCCCTCCCTCTACCTTGCTTAAATGAACAAGGACTGAAGGTACTTATGCTACCACTTGCCATTCCTCCCACTCTCTCTCTCCTCTCTCTGGAAGGGAGCTATTCTATCTTTGAAGCTAACAGGGTCCAAACGATGCCAATTTCGGGCGCTCTGCTCAATGTAACATGTTGTCGAAGAACAGAATCGAGTTCCTGCAGCTCTTTTCTCTCATCGCGCGATCTCTCTCTCTCCCTACCTGGATCCTCCTCCCAACACCTCTACGACTCACCCCCTCTCTCCCTCTCCAGGCTCTCAACTCCTCTCATCTCGCACCAAAGCTCCTCTCATCTCTTCCTCGTCTCTCTGTTCTTTTTTTTTAAATATATATACTTACTATTCGTCTCTCTTTTTTTTTTTTTTTTCGTCTTAGAACGAATGACATTTTAGCTCTTTGTCAGATGAGTTTCCCCGCGCGGAGCAAAAATCGTTATAGGTGATACAGAGAGAAGTGGCCTACTATTGCCTTCCTCTCCCCCTTCCTCCCCCCCTCTATCTCTGCTCTCTCTCTCTCTCTCTATACACTTTGGGTTATTTCTTCCGTTTTAGTCTTTGCTTCTTTCTGTCGTTGATTCTGTCTCTTCTTTCCTTTTTCTTTCTTTCTATCTTTTCTTTATGTTTCCTGATTTATTGGTTTTTTTTTCTCTTTCCTTGTTTGTGTCCTTGATGGTCTTATTTCAGTTTACTTTCTTTCTTTCTTCTCACTCTTTTCTTTCTTTTCTGTCTTTCTATAGTTCCTCCCCTTTCCTTTCTTTTTTCTTTCTTTGTTTCTTTTTACGCTTTTTTTCACCCTTCTTCTCTGTCAGTGTTCTTTTTCTACTAACTTCCCTCCATCCATTTTCTTTCTTTTTTTTTTTTCTTTTTCGTTTTTTTTTCATTATTTTCATATTCTGTTCTTTGTGTCTCTTTTATTTTCTACTCCATTTTCTGCCTCCTCCTTTCATTTTCTTTGAATGCCCTATCTTTTAAGTACGTACACACACACACAGCACACAAACACACACACACACACACACCACACACACACACCTACCTCCCCAGAACTGAAAAGATGATATAGCACTCTCAGCAGAAGAGATGGTTGACGAAAGAAGAGAAGCCGAGGACAACGAAGCTTCAAAGTGGATTTATTTCAGCCAAGGATGCAACCCCACTGACAACCGCTGAACAACACGCCGTGAGGTTCCCAAAGCTGGAGAGTCAACCCAGGCCCGAGAGATACAGACACCGGCAGTGTTGGTCAGGATCAGGGAATCTGAGCGAGAGGCTCAAGGCGGTTGGTCGTGAAGTGCTCGATGATCGGACGAGTGGTCATCAGCCCAGTCCTGTTATCCGATTATCCTTGGAAAGACCACTGTCACCGATTTTTTTTGTTTTTTTTCGGAAGAGGGACACGGCTCCCCAGGGGTAGTCACGCCGTGTGAGGAGGGAGGACAGAAAGGCAGACGTTGTGCAGCATCTCTCGTCAGCACGCTTCATAGACCTCTTATTCACCCTCCATCCAACATGGCCATTCACAGTATAATGTTGAAAGACAACAATAGGAAAAAAAAGCACAAACGAAGAGTGTGATCAGAGAGAAGAGGGGGAGAAAGAAAAAGAGGGAGCGGGGGTGCCTTTCGAGGGGGAGGGGGGGGGTCCGGGGGGGGAGCGAGTGTTCGAGGAAAGAAGGAAGAAAGACAAAAAGAGAGCAGAGAGAGAGAGAGAGTCACCCAGACAATTGTTACAGTGGTTTCCCAGACAGACAGACAAGCAAATGAAAGGCGAGTGCGAGCGGAAAGTCAGGAGCCCAGGGATCTTGTAGACCCTAGTCAGAGCTTGTGCAGCACCGCCCCCCCCCCCCCCCCCCTCGTCCGACCCCACACCCCACCACCCCTCACCCATGCTATGAATCTCTGTCTCCTCGGCCCGCCCTAATGGTCTTTCTTTAACCATTAACCCAGAGGGAGCAGAAGATGCAAATAGCAGAGCAGAGCTTCCCACAGAGCGGGGGACGGCAGCGAGGAGGGGGAAAGGAGCTCGGAGGTGAAGGAGGAAGCGTAGGGTGGAGCTGAGATGGAGGTGGGGGGGGGGGGGTTGGGGGTGGGTTTGTGTGGGTGGGTGGCCGAGCGTGGTGAGGGAAGTCTGAGGGTCCCGTCTTTATCGACAGGCCGATTGTTTAATCTTAAAGAGCCAGCCGTGTTGTGTTCACGTTCCTGGGAAATGGACAATTGTCCATTCCTCACGATGCACAGCGAGGGGAGAAGCAGGAAAGAAAAAGCTTCACCATCTGTTCTGTCTCCACTTTGGGAGGAAGCACAATTATCCCCCCCCCCCCACCACCACCACCCCCACCCTGCATACAAAAACACAAACAACAAGAAAGCTTAGTTGGTATTCTCTCCCCTCATTATTTTCTTTGTGTGTGTGCTGGCGTCTCTGTCAGTGAAAGGGTCGCACCACAACGGCTGACCTGACGTGGAGCGGACCTGGCAGAACGAACGTGGGAGCGTGGATCAAGGACGAACCGTTCATTGGGATGATGGAGGTTCCGGGTCACAGGGGGAATCAAGTGGAGTTTTCGTGGGTTTGTTTGGAAGAAAAGATTTCGCCACGCTTGCTTCGCCCGCCCCCCTTGCTGGGGGGGGGGGGGGGTTTCAAAGGCTCATCTTTTGTTTTTCTATCTCTCTCTGTCTCTCTCTCTCTGTAAGGGTGGGTGTTGGTGGTGTTGTTGGTCGGGTTTGTGTTGGGGGGGGGGGGGGGGGGGGGGGGGGGGGGGGGGGGGGGGGGGGGGGGGGGGGGGGGGGGGGGGGGGGGGGAACGTGCATTTGTTTGCTTTGTGCGCTTGCTGCAGCCCAGCTCGTAGTGTGGCTTCAAAAGGCTGTCCACTTTGGTTTTTTTCCGTTCTCTCTCTCTCTCTCTCTTCTCTCCTCTCTCTTCTGTATGATGTGTGTGGTGTGTTTGTGTGTTTGTGGCATGTCTGCGTACGTCCGTGCATTGCACAGAAAGAGTGCGCAGTGTGTGTGTTTGTGTGTGTGTGTGGTGTGGTGTAGTGTGTGTGTGTGTGTGTGTGTTTGTGGCGGGTGTGTGTGGTGTGTTTGGTGTGGTGTGTGTGGTGTGTGTGTGTGTGTGTGTGTGTGTTGAGTGTGTGGCCACCCTTTGTGCATGCAGTGCGTCTGTGTGTACGTCTGTGCATGCTCGTTGTGTGTGTGGTGTGTGTGTGTGTTGTGTGTTCTTGTGTGGTGTGGTGTGTATTGTGGTGTCTATTTTCGCGCGATGCGTGTGTGTGTGAGCTGAGTGATGTGGTGTGGAGTGAGTTGATAGTGACGTGAGAGTGAGCGAGAGAGGAGAGAGAACGTGTGAGTTGGTGTGTGGGTGTTGCGTCGTGGGTTGGTGGTGTGCTGTGGGTGTGTGTGTGTGTGTGTGTCGTGTGTGTGGTGTGTGTGTTGTGTGTCATGTGCATGTGGATGTGGTGGCGCGCGCGCACGTGCGTGTGGTGTTTACATACAAACCCTATTTTGTCTCTTTGCCCTCTCACATGTCCTAACTTGAACTACCTGGTGAGATTCAACTGATGAACTTGATAACACCAGGCCCTGCTATCAGACCTTGGAGAAGAAACGTTTTTTGCTCTGTCATCTTCCATGCCCTCTCGATCACATTGTCCCCTTGCTGCCGTCGTTCCCCTGTCGTAGCGGCATTAAAACCAGCGCTCCACAGGTGCCGATCAATATCAGGCAACCCCACCGGAGGAGATTCTGCACTGCTGCCGCTGAGCCACTTCAGTGGTGGTCAAAGATGCCCGGCCTGTTATAACACACGCAGGACCTTGTTCTCGCTAACGACAATGATAATCTTGATTCGTGAGGCCAGTGTAAATCTGTCTGCCTGTCTGTCTGTCTGTGCTGCTCCCCCCCCCCGCTCCCCCCCGCCCCTCTCTCTCACTCACTCTCTGCATATATATTTTCTCCCAGCCCCACCTCTCTCTCTCTCTCCCTCTCTCTCTCTCTCTCTGTTGGTTTTCTATCGGTGGAGTGTACTGAACATTCCCGTGATTTGGTTTTCTTTACCGCGAAGACAATCGATTACCTGTATAATTAATTTTCATGTTCTTATAGATGTCCAATTTCGACCACGCTCCCCAACCCTATCGTGCCCCATTGTGAATGGGTCCAGTGCCTGACACAGCAAACATTCTGTCTGTCTGTCTCCCCCCCCCCCCCCCCCCCCTCCCCCCCCCCCCCCCCCCCCCCCCCCCCCCCCCCCCCCCCCCCCCCCCCCCCCCCGTCTCTCTCTCTCTCTCTCTCTCTCTCGCTCGCTCTCTCTGCGTCGAGGCAGGTATGCTCTCCTATGCTTTCCCCCCTCTTTTCATTAATAGTCTTGTTTAGGCTTTTGTCAACATTGGGTCGACTTGGTGTCAAGCTTTCAACATAAACCGGTGGCATTGTTCATGTTGTAGTTTACCGGTGATGTTGTACTGTACACTGACACTTCTTTTTAAGTTCACAAACGCACGTGAACATTCTCTACGATAGTGCTGAGCGCATGGATCTCATCAGTAAATCTGGCTCAACCTTCTGTGGTTGTTTTTCACTGTGGTAGTGATTTATCAAAGAGATAGTAGTGGTATTATTTCAAAGGACAGAAATTGAAAGTTGTTTCATGTGCATAAATATTTAGGCATTTTTGAAAAAAAAAGAAACAAACAAAAAACAAAAAACTCAACAAGAATATCACTTACACGCGCATATAAAGACACGGTCGACTAAGAGGATTTCTTCGTCAGTGTGAAATGTTGTAGACACTTGAACAGGTATCGAAAGATAATATTCTGAAAACTATCTGATTGTCAGGTAGAGCTCAAGTTCGAGATTAGATGAGTAATTTGTACACAAGTCCAGGAACTTATTGAAAGATTTAATTTCTCGGCATCGAAGCATCTACATAAACAAAGTGTCGGAACCCCCTCCCGCCTTCCACCCTCCCCCCAATCCACCCCTACTGCCAACCCGCCCGGCATCTGATTAGGGGCGAAATAGGATAGTATCCACCGTATGCAGAAAGGCATTAAACGTGTTTGAAATTCTGGCTAAAGCTGTTATTTTTCATGGACTGCAAAGTGAGCATACAGTATGTTGCTATACTTTCAAAGACAAAACTATGCAATGTGGATCTATTTGCAAAGTTTGAAATGACTGCAGGCGGAAATCTAAACAAATCTTAAATAAATGTTAACGAACCGCCCAAACAACGTGGACAAATGTATCAAAAGACAAAACACGACGCGTTTCGACCTCTTAGGTCTTCTTCAGGCAAGATACAAAACAATTATTACAACGAAAATGGACGAGCAATCACTTATCTTCGATCACTTCAGCGCAGAATAGGCTCGTTCATTTTTGTCGTAACAATTGTTTAGTATCTTGCCTGAAGAAGACCTAAGAGGTCGAAACGCGTCGTGTTTGTGTCTTGTGATACGTTTGTCCACGTTTTTTTTTCCCCCGGCGATTCGCTAACATTTATCTAAGATTTGTACACCGTGAGCCTGCAAGATTCCCCAAAGAACGGCACTGATTTGGCTTTGGCATTGTTTTCGGAAACGGTGAAGGGAGCAGATTCAAATGTGTCCACTACAGAATTTAAAACGAGGTTAACTGATTGTTCAAGACTGGAATTCCTCCAGCTTCTCTCGTTATACCTGTTGTTTTTTCCCCATTGAAATTGCTCGTTTTTTATTACCTCTGTAGTGTTTGACACACACGACACTGAGAAAACATTTGACTAAATTTCGGTTTGGTACCTCATTTTCTGAGGTTTAGACATGATTGATGAACGGCTAAAAAAAAAAAAATCTCCCTTTTACGTGAGAATATGGAAGATGAGGCGTGTTCGGCTCTGAACGATGAAAGCTGATAACTCATCTAAACAAGAGACAACCGTTATTTTCAAAGTTTTGCCGTTGGCGACAAATCCTTGCAAAGATTTTTAGTGAGAAATCTGGCAAACTTTGCAAGTAGACCTCTATGTATGACAATGAATTTAATGCATGTTTTTTTTCCCATCAAAGATCACGAACTATGATACTTATAGTGCGATCTATGAACTTGCTGAATGTACGCATAACTATTTGGTTTAAAAATTGATAGTGTGACGCCTTTCACTCGAGTGTGGAAAAATGTGTGATAGTCACTGAGAGGAGTGTGAGAAAATGAGAGAGAGTGAGAGAGAGAGAGAGAGAGAGATGAGAGAGAGAGAGAGAGAGAGAGAGAGAGAGAGAGGAGAGAGAGAGAGAGAGAGAGAGAGAGAGAGTATGTGTGAAAATAAACGCGACTTCGGTGGTCATGTTGCCATCATATCACAATATAACATGTTCAGCTACCACATGCGTACAAATGATCCCAGAACGTCAGTCAGACTTCCGCAAGTGGCGGACCGTATTTTGTCTATATACATACAATCCTTTTATTTCATAATTGTGGCTTAAAGTCTGGAAATGTAACAGATTCGGTTTTGCATTTTGTGAATTAAACATAAAATATTAGGCTTATAATCTGATAATAACGTTTAATGGTTTTCGCACGTTTGTATCCACTGAGCAGAGAAGTACTGATACAATGTGTCACGTTTCCGCATGTTTGTAGTAACGGTTAGTAGTTAAGTCCTTTACATTCAATGATGACTACGTAATAGTAAGCATGAGCAGTCGCGCTGTGTGTATTGCGCATAAGAGAGAGAGAGAGACTCAAGACTCAAAATTTATTCAGATAAAAGCCTAGCCCCTTACTGAAGGGGGATGTTCACACAACTAAGCGAAAGAAAAGCCAGTGACATATGCCAAATCAACGATTAATAGACAAAAAATAAGATTCTTCATTGTGTACACTGAAAACTAACATTCTAAGAAGTAACGATTTTCAGTCTATTTTGCGCCAGATAAATATACATTGCTAAATTTTTCATTGTAGTCTCATG
>JADBJO010021156.1:0-15000 GCA_016801955.1 Conus betulinus | reverse complement strand
GGCTGAACCAGTTAATGCTCTGTGTGATTGGGTTTATAACTGAATTGACAACAATCCCAAACCCATCGTCATCATCGAAGAGAAGGAAGCGGCATATTGGTAATCTAGTTCTGATCCTGAAAAAATGCCTCTCATGCACATTTGAAAAGCAATTCTTCAAGACAAAACTAACTCAATAGATTACAGATGTAAAACGAATGTAGTGTTGATGTCCGTGAGTGTCGAATCTGATGACAATCATACATTTTGCCCGCCAGTAAAAGACAGCAACAGAAGAAATGCTCTGAATATGCATCACATGAATGCACTTTGGGAACAGTTTGAACAAGTAATGCATGATAAGCAGCCGCCATGGCGAAGTGGTTAGCGTCACGGACTCCCGGCTGGGAGGTCGTGGGTTCGAATCCCATCAGAGTCATGTGGGTTTTTCAGCCCCGACCGGCTCCTACCAGAGAGTTGAGTTTGCTGCGGACTCAGTTGGGAAGACTGGGACCACACAGTCGAGTTTCATCCACATAATGAATGCGTATCTGACAGTGTTGCTCAAATATCCGACCAAAACTGCAGGTGCCTGTATCTCTCAGGCCTGGTTGAAAGGAAGCGTAGAGTACAGCCCTGTTATGTATTCTCAGACCGAAATGGAAATGCGTAGCATCATCTTAATCATCCTCATTCTCATTGATCAGCAAAAAAAAAATAATAATAAAATGAAATGAAAAAATAAATAAATAAATAAATAATGTCTCAAATTCTGTGGTCCTTCATGCCCTGCTCTTATGGTGACCTCAATTTCTATGTCCTCTCCACGTCTGTGGCCTTGGTTTGGTTCCGTCAGGGTCACTGGTATCGGCGAGTCCATGGGGGCTGTCGTTGGACGGACGTGGTGGCGCCCTCCGGAGGGAGAGCTCACTCACGCCGGCTCCGCGACTAAGCAATTATTGTCGTCAGTAGGGGGCTTAGTAGGTGGTGTCCTCCTGGTATGTTAGATCAGAACAGGCGCCACTGAACACCACCGAAGTGACTCGACAGCAGTGTAGTGTCTCCTTCGGTGGTTGCCTCTTGACGACTTGACATTGACTGCTCCCTGTGGATTGCCGGTGCCGGGTCTGCGGCGGGGCCGATCGGGCTGTGGCTGTGGACAGGGTGTCGGAATGAGAGGCGTGGGTGCACTGCCTATGAGGTGGGCGCAGAGGTTGGGACAGGGAAAAAAAGTATGATAGATGTACACATACAACCTCTTTCTTTTTTTAGTGAAACAAAAATACTGTTTTGACACGAACAGATTTTCGATCTGATAGAGTAACAGACTTCGTCCTGCTGTTGGCTGAATTCTACATTTACATATGCAAATTTCAACATGAATCTCCTCACGTAATTGTGTTCATTAAATCATTGAAAGACGGGTGTGAAATAGAAAAGTGCTTCGGTTATGCTGACTTGAACACGGTTTAAGTTTAACACTGACTGGCATAAGCATAAAGAATTAACTGAAAGTAATGGAAAGTAGAAAACAAAAATATATACTTCATTATAAATCCTAACCAAACCAACCCAAAACCAAACGAAAACCCTCCGAGCCATTTGAGATTATGTAGCCATAAGGTGTCCATATTTTTCATTAAGAATCACTCCTTCATACTATTAAGATACCATCAAATTTTTTTTTTTTTTTTTTTTTTTTTTTTTTTTTTTAGGAATGTCTGGCAGTTATTCATATTCTACTTTTGTGTGTGCATGTGTCATCGATTTGTTTATGTTACTCTTTTTTTCTTTTGATTTTTCTTTTCGTCTGTCCCGAGTTTACTTATATTTTCCTTACTTCTTTTCAGTTTTTTTTGTGAAATATTGAAATCATATGTATATAAACTTGAAGAGAAAACTAATGGTATCATTTAAACCAAAAGAAAAAAAAAAAAAAAAAAAAAAAGAAAAACAGAGAAATAATGAGCAAAATAAAAGACGACACTTAAGACAACAGAATCTCTGAATGAACTTCTTTCCATTCGAAGATCATCCTCATCCGACAGAAACAAAGCAAACGTCGGCTGAAGGAATGCATGCAGGGGGGGAGGCCGACCTCTTGGAGTGGCACAGAACAGCAGCTGGCGTATGCGATAACATCGGAGGGCGGCACCGTCATCTGAACACTGACCACAGGCCACAATGAGGAGTTTGCACCAAAACGCTGTACAGTCCGTGCAAACGTTTTCAGGCCTTCCATGATTTGTTATAATAATAATATTATTATTATTATCATTTTATTATCATTATTATTATCATTTAGTATTACCACCGATGAAATCACAGTCTTCAAATACACGACCTTCCCCTTGGCTGACGGCACATTTCAGGCCTTTGCATTCACTCACCCGTCACCCTAACTTTGCGCCAGCTTGAAGCGCCCTGATAGTTCCATCCCTTTGACTTGAATCTGTCTGCTTGGAACCACCTGGCTTGTACCTTGATGGCCACAAAGAGGAAAATGAGGAGAATCAACTTTCAGACTCAATTAAAATTAAAAAAAAAAAAAATCCAGTTGCGCCAGTCTTTAAATACTTGACTTCTTACGCAAAGGCTTGACGCATTCATTTCTGATATGCAGTCACTCTCACATGATTATGGTGAAGGGACGTGACTCTGACAAAGTGGGGAAAGACAGACGAGATACGTATTGCCTCCCTTTGCATAGTTGACTGGCTGTTGTCCCTTCACGCAATGGACAAATCCCGACAGGTCTCACTTCCAATCGTTAGGATGGAGACATAATTCGGTGATTCTAGAATCGCGTTTTCTAACAAATGAAATAAAAGAGTCGTGGATGGGAGACAGAGATGAGAAACAGAGACCAGTCCTAAACAAGCATTGATTATATGTCTCATCCAGATTCTGTCTCTAAATCACGCTCCGTCACTTCAATGACAACACAACAACAACAACAACGACGACAACAACAACAACAACAACGGGCAGCAAAAAAAAAGAAATTGTCTTCAATAACTGTTGGTCAGAAAGGAAATCAGTAACTATTGGTTAGAAAGGAAATCAATAACTGTTGGTCAGAAAGTACAATCATCTCTGATCCTATGCCAGCCAGTATTTCCACTCTGCACCAAAAGCAACATGGTCTCCTGGCTGGCAGTCAGGAATGTCGGCTTTTGCTTTCTTTTGTTTTGTTTTATTTTTTGTTTTACACTCTGAAACATTCTACAATGGGAATTATCACTCACAACCTCAGACCCACCGCTGGAAGGCAAAATATCCAGGGGTGACTCCTGATCCGGGAAAGTGATGTCGATTGGACGATTGCAAGCAGCATTGGCAGGGAGAAGTTAGCCCGAACACAACACTGTCCTGATCTGCCAACAATCCGCTCGCAATATTGCGGACAGGTTCGGCCAATGCTTGAAGCCGTGTTGCTCAAACCCGTCAAACCATGAAATTTGCCACGTCTGAGGGCCTCTTAACGTTCACTGTCGTACTTGTCGTTCTGCTGCGACACATTTTACTGGATTTCTATTGGTCAGGTCTCTTCCTGGTTTCTCGAGAATAGCAGCTCACTATCGTCATCCTCATCCTCATCCCCCTCAATATCATCATCATCATCATCATCATCATCATCATCATCATCACCATCATCTTTATTATCTTCCGCCTCCTCCTCCTCCTCCTCCTTCATCATCATCATCATCAGCAGCAGCAGCAGCAGCAGCAGCCTCATATACTCCTCATTGTTATTATTAGTAGTGTTATCATCATAAAAACGAGAAGAAAGGCTGCAGCCCAGGCAGACAGACCAGCGTCAGACTTCATCTGTGCCCTCTGCCACAGGAACTGTTATTCCCGCGTCGGACTGGCCAGCCACACCCGTCGCTGTACCAGAATAGACACCTAGAGCACAACTCCATAGTCTTCCGAGACTAAAGGATGCCTACTATCATCATCATCATCATCATCATCATCATCATCATCATCATCATCATCATCACCATCATCATCATCGTTGACGTCGTCGTCGTCGTCGTCGTCGTCGTCGTCGTCATCATATTACTGTTATCATCACACTGATGATAATGATTATTAACAAAAGTAGTAGTAGTAGTAGTAGTAGTAGTAGTAGTAGTAGTAGTAGTAGTAGTAGTAGTATTGGTAGTTTCCCGTATCATTTAGTCAATATTGATCTGTCGTTTCCCCTGTCCTTCAGTCAGTATCGATCAGTAGTTTCCCGTATCATTTAGTCAATATTGATCTGTCGTTTCCCCTGTCCTTCAGTCAGTATCGATCAGTAGTTTCCCGTGTCATTTAGTCAGTATCGATCTGTCGTTTCCCGTGTCCTTCAGTCAGTATCGATCAGTAGTTTCCCGTGTCATTTAGTCAATATTGATCTGTCGTTTCCCTGTGTCATTCAGTCAGTATCGATCAGTAGTTTCCCCCTGTCATCCAGTCAATACCCTCGTCTTCAATTGTCTCATCTTTGTTATTAATTCATTTATCCATCAGCTTCAAATCATGCGTAGTGTGGTCTCGAAACTTAACGGATGTGGTGTAGCGTATATGGACTGGTCCGCACGCAGTGACGCCTCCTTGATGAAAACTGAAACTGATCTACGCTTATTGAACGCCTCTTTATCGTGCATGACGTCAGAGCAAGGACAACGAAAAGAGGCTACATGCTGTGTATTGGTTTGTGGAGAACTCTCATGCATGCGCACACACATACGCATAGGTGCGAATGCGCGCGTGCGCGCACATACACACACGCGGGTGCGCGCGCGGGCGCATGCATAAATACAAAAAAACCGTATACACTTGCACACACACATGGGTCCATGGCAACACATTCAGGCACACACACACACACACACACACACACACACACACACACACACACACACACACACGCGCGCGCGCGCGCGCGCGCGCGCGCGCGCGTGTGTACAATCACCACACAGACACAAATAAAATGGCACGGCCAAAGTTATGTAGGAACTCAAAGTCTGACCAGCGCGTTGGGCTAATACGCAGATCAGACATCAACTAAGTCGTAGCCAGGAGACCCTCTTCTTAAATTTCCTCATATCAGTCATTGATTCATTTATCCATCAGCTTTAAATAATGCGCAGTGTGGTCTCAAAACTTAGCGGTTGTGCTGTAGCATACATGGACCAGTCCGCGTGCAGCGACACCTCCTTGAGGAAACTGAAACTGAACCTGAAAACTGTTGAGGACACTGAAACTGAAACTGAAAATTGCTGAGAGATTGCTTCCGTGGCAAGCAGGGCCACTCCCCAAACTGTGTCCCCATAGTCTGGCCTGGCTCGTGGAGGAACTTGCTGAGCGCATATGGGGACTACCGTTGGAAGCTAAGTCGGGAGGACACCAGGTGGGACAGGTGGTGTGGTCCTGTTGACTCCCATCCAGAACTATAGGAAGGACACCTTGCTGGGTAAGGTCAGCTCATGTAGAACTATAGGATGGACACCTTGCTGGGTAAGGTCAGCTCATATAGAACTACAGGATGGACACCTTGCTGGGTAAGGTCAGCTCATGTAGAACTACAGGATGGTCTCAAAACTTAGTGGATGTGCTGTACCCTTGCTGGGTAAGGTCAGCTCATGTACAACTACAGGATGGACACCTTGCTGGGCAAGGTCAGCTCATATAGAACTGCGGGATGGACACCTTGCTGGGTAAGGTCAGCTCATATAGAACTACAGGATGGACACCTTGCTGGGTGAGGTAAGCACATGTAGAACTCAAGGATGAAGGCCTTGCTCGCTGAGGTAAGCTCATGCTGCTAATAGCCCAGCCGACCGCAACGGGCCGTATCAGGGCTGTCACTTCGTTGAAGACAACCCACAAGTCTCAAAAAAAAAAAAAAAACAACTCCAACAACCCTTTAATAAACCTTCTAAAAACGCGCTTGAAATTTCGTTAAAAAAGTATGTCTTCCTAAAAATCTTGGATCAGACGGAAAGTGTTGTTGGTCTCTTTCAGAAATTCAAAGATCACATCAGGTGGGACATCTCTGAACAAGGTTTTCATGGAGTCTGCTGTAAAATGTTCATGTCTCACATCATGCAAGTCCCAACCCTCTAAAACAATGTTTCACTGTGAGAGTGGAACACGACATGGAATGCACCACAGAGCTTCTTCACCTTCTAAAAGATGACATGGCTGTAAAAGAGTGGCCTGTATGCAAACGACACAGGACTGTTTCCTCTTTACGACCGTCTCCGGATTATGGTAACAACACTGTCAGGTTGGACGGACTTGAAACAGTTTGTTATCCATTCTGCGAGTTCCATTCTTCTTGGCCAAGTCGTGAGTGTCACGTTGTGCCATGTGCAGCACTGTGCACGGTTGTACACGTATCACGTGCCAGCCTTCATAGTTTGGGGGCGCTCAGGCCTGAACGAAAACCCCATCGACTGTGAGATCTTTTATTTATAAACTATTGTGACGACGAAGGGTTTCAATGACACAGAATAAATCATAAAGTGGGGAACAGGAAGATGTCTGTTTATAAACTGTTGTGACGACGAAGGGCTTCCATGATACAGAGATAATACAGGATAAAGTGAGGAACGGGAACACAGACAGGAGAAAACGTTTGGTGCAAGTGATAAGAACTGTTTTTTTTTTGTTTGTTTGTTTGTTTTTTTAGTTGTTGTTTTTTTTTTTACCCCAGAAAGCATGATTGTTAGCTACTATTATAATCAAGGTTTCTCTGAAGGTAGACAACTGATTTCAAATGGAAACATGCTAACTGACTTCCCCATTATCACTAATTCTCTGAAGGATAATAACAGTTTTCCAAAGGAAATGAGAATAGAGCTCCCTTTTTCACTGTTTTCACGAAATATGATGACAGTTTTCTAGGGAAAAGTGATCACAACTGATTTCCCTTTTGCCACAGAGAGTAGATGGCTGAGATAGGCACGTGCATATCGTGACTGGATTAACCACATAGAGAGATGGGGTCCCCTGCCCTGGTTCTCAGATTGCAGGTGCAACGAATGAAGTCAAAGAAATGAGACTTGCTGGAGTTATGAAGTGTTGATTAGTAGTGTTCCCAATTTCGTTCTACAAGTGGTGAACGCAGTGAAGTAGTAGTTAAACCTGGTCCAGGGGGAAAAAACGCTTTTTTTGTATTGGCTGATTTAGTTGGATTTCCCTCCCCTTAATTGCTTGTCGGATTTTTTTTTTTCACTCTTCGTCTGGGGAAGGCCAAAAAAAAAAAAAAAAAAAAAAAAAAAAAAAAGTGAATGGCCTGTCTCACTGCAACGTTTCACATAAGGGGTGCCAGACAGGACTTTAGTTGAGTAGGTTACGATATATGTGAGGGGTGATTTAGTTTTATTTTCCTAAAACTTGAATAGTCTTGCCATTTGATTCCTTGCACGTCCCTCCTCCCCCTCCCCTCTGGGGAAGTTTTTCTGATTTTCTTATCAACTCAAAACAAGCAAGCTAGTGTGAAATGTACATTTATGTTACATGGAATTTTTATCGTCCAGTTCCCTGTAAAGTGGGGAATTGTTGCTGGTTCACTGAGAACACAGTTGTGTTGTGTGTTGGTTCAGTATTTGTGTGCAGTGCAGCCACGGGCAGTGGTGGATGACTTGGGGTTGTTCAGGCAGTGTTCAGGTGATAGTGCTATTGTTTCAAACTGCTGGAAGTGGTTGTGAACTGATCAGATGACTCACCTGAACCAGCAGTCCCAGGACACTCCTGCTTCTCTTACAGGACAGGACAGGTACACCGGGTAAACGTGCTATTGTTTTCTTAGAATTCATTTCATTTCGTGTTATTTTCTAATCGGGGTGGATGCTTGAGCCAAGTTGAGTGACAATTGACTGATGGTTGGGTGTATGTGGTCTGAAGTGAAAAACAGTATGACATGCTGTGCTTTTTGATTGGATGTTTGATAGCTGTAACTTCATGTTTTGCTTTCTAGCTGAGCGTGAGAGAGAGATTCCGTGATTGCTAACAGTACTGAGTTTGGTTTGGAGTATTTGTTGTATTAATGATTTACCTGTTGGCACTGTGTATTTGAAACAGAATAAGTGTTTTCCTGGGTGAAATGATTACTGATTTTCTCTTATCACCGGTTCTTTAACGGATAATAAATGTTTTCCTGGGTGAAATAATCACCAATGTCCTGTTATCGCCGTGTCCTTTAAGAATAATAAATGTTTTCCAGTGGGGAATGACCACTGATTTTCTGTTATCATCACTTCCTTGAAAGATAATACTGTTTTCCTGGCGATAATGATAAGTGATTTCCCTGTTATCACTGTTTTCGTGAAGGATAACAGATATTTTCCCTGGAGGTAGATGATTACTGATTTCCCTACTACCACTACTTCTTTGAAGGATAAAAACACGTTTACCAAGGGAAAATGATTTGTGATTTCTCTGATATCACTATTTCCTTTAAGAGTGATACATGTTTTCCAAGGGGCAAGTCATTACTGATTTCCTGTTACGTTTCTTGAATGAAAACTGTTTTTCTGGAAGGGGCAGAGGTTGGGGAGGGGGAGACTACCCATTTCCTCCTTCTACCATGTTTCTTAGAGGATAAAACTCTTTTTTCTGGCCTGATCAGACTGGCACGTCCTCCATCTCCCACCTCCCCATCCCCACCCCCCATTTTCTTCACCCAGTGCTGTTGGATCTGGAAGCTGGAGTCACCATTTGGGAATCAAGAGCTTTGACCGCTTGAACCTACAGCCAACTGACCATGTGTGACGTCACTCCATATCTCAGCTGGTCAGTTTTCAGCTCTCAGTCTATTGATGAACGTATTGTCTACTTCGCTCAGTTCAGATCCAATCAGAAATGAGCACATTGGCTGTCACATAAACCACGATGAAGTTAATTCGATCAGCCCCACCAGTGTGGCATCAACATACTAGCTGTCACGCAGTTCATACCTGCTCAAAGGGATCTGATATTTAAGTGTGGCATCGGTGGTCTAGCTGTTGCGATATTCGTAAGAATGTCATGGCATCAGAATGAACAGTGATTTCAGTGTCGCATTAGTATTCTACCTGTCACATTGTTCACGTCTACTCCATGGAACCAGACATGCCCAGTGTCACATTAGTGTTCTCTACCTGTCACATTGTTTACGTCTACTCCATGAAACCAGACATGCCAGTGTCACATTAGTGTTCTACCTGTCACATTGTTCATGTCTACTCCATGAAACCAGACATGTCAGTGTCTTGCTAGTGTTCTACCTGTCACATTGTTCAGTTCTACTTCATTAAACCAGACATGCCAGTGTCTCGTTAGTTATCTACCAGTCACATACTTCACAGCTGCTTCATTAAACAAAACATGCCAGTGTCACATTAGTATCCTACCTGTTACATAGTTCACGTCTAGTTCATTAAAGCAAACATGTCAGTGTCACATTAGTATTCTACCTGTTACATAGTTCACATAGGCTTCATCAAACAAACCAACCATGTCAGTGTCACATTAGTATACTACTTGTTACACCGACTTCATCAAACCACCCATGTCAATGTCACATTAGTATACTACCTGTTACACCGACTTCATCAAACCAACCATGTCAGTGTCACATTAGTATATACTACCTGTTACACCGACTTCATCAAACCAGACATGTCAGTGTCACATTAGTATATACCTGTCACATGGACTTCATCAAACCAGACATGTCAGTGTCACATTAGTATACTACCTGTCACATGGACTTCATCAAACCAACCATGTCAATGTCACATTAGTATACTACCTGTCACATGGACTTCATCAAACCAGACATGTCAGTGTCACATTAGTATACTACCTGTCACATGGACTTCATCAAACCAGACATGTCAATGTCACATTAGTATACTACCTGTTACATGGACTTCATCAAACCAACCATGTCAGTGTCACATTAGTATACTACCTGTCACATGGACTTCATCATACCAAACATGTCAATGTCACATTAGTATACTACCTGTCACATGGACTTCATCAAACCAGACATGTCAGTGTCACATTAGTATACTACCTGTCACATGGACTTCATCATACCAGACATGTCAGTGTCACATTAGTATACTACCTTCACATGGACTTCATCAAACCAACCATGTCAGTGTCACATTAGTATACAACCTGTCACATGGACTTCATCAAACCAGACATGTCAGTGTCACATTAGTATACTACCTGTCACATGGACTTCATCATACCAAACATGTCAGTGTCACATTAGTATACTACCTGTCACATGGACTTCATCAAACCAACCATGTCAGTGTCACATTAGTATACTACCTGTTACACCGACTTCATCAAACCAACCATGTCAGTGTCACATTAGTATACTACCTGTCACATGGACTTCATCATATACCAAACATGTCAGTGTCACATTAGTATACTACCTGTCACATGGACTTCATCAAACCAACCATGTCAGTGTCACATTAGTATACTACCTGTTACACCGACTTCATCAAACCAACCATGTCAGTGTCACATTAGTATACTACCTGTTACACCGACTTCATCAAACCAACCATGTCAGTGTCACATTAGTATACTACCTGTCATATGGACTTCATCAAACCAGACATGTCAATGTCACATTAGTATACTACCTGTCACATCGGCTCCATTAAGCCAGACATGTCAGTGTCACATTAGTATTCTACCTATTACATAGTTCACATCGACTTCATGAAACAAGTCATGTCAGTGTCAGTGTCTGGTTAGTTATCTACAGTCATACTCCACAGCTACTTCATTAAACCAGCTACTTCATTAAACAAGACATGCCAGTTTCGTATTTAGTATTTTACCTGTTACGCCATGCGCCATTCTAGGTCAGTGAACAGTACCACTTCATTATGCGCCATTCTAGATCAGTGAACAGTATCACTTCACCATGCCCAATTCTAGTTACAGTACAGTATCATTTCACCATGCCCCATTCTAGCTCAGTGAACAGTATCACTTCACCATGCCCCATTCTAGCTCAGTGAACAGTATCACTTCACCATGCCCCATTCTAGGTCATTGAACAGTATCACTTCACCATGCCCCATTCCAGGTCAGTGAACAGTATCACTTCACCATGCCCCATTCTAGGTCATTGAACAGTATCACTTCACCATGCCCCATTCCAGGTCATTGAACAGTATCACTTCACCATGTCCCATTCTAGGTCATTGAACAGTATCACTTCACCATGCCCCATTCCAGGTCATTGAACAGTATCACTTCACCATGCCCCATTCTAGGTCAGTGAACAGTATCACTTCACCATGCCCCATTCTAGGTCAGTGAACAGTATCACTTCGCCATGCCCCATTTTAGGTCACAGTATCACTTCACTATGCCCTCATTATAGGTCACAGCATCACTTCACAGCATGCACCATTCTAGGTCACAGTATCACTTTACTATGCCCCATCTAGGTCACAGTATCGCCTCACCACACCACCACCACCCTTCATAGATCAGTGAACAGTATCACTTCACCATGCCCGAATCTAGGTCAGTAAACAGTATCACTTCACCATGCCCCAATCTAGGTCAGTAAACAGTATCACTTCACCATGCCCCATTCTATGTCGGTGAACCGTGTCACTTCACCATGCCCCATTCTAGACCAGTGAACTGTATCACTTCACCATGCCCCATTCTATGTCAGTGAACAGTATCACTTCTCCATGCCCCATTCTAGGTCAGTGAACAGTATCACTTCACCATGCCCCATTCTACGTCAGTGAACAGTATCACTTCAACATGCCCCATTCTAGGTCACAGTATCACTCACTTCACCATGCCCCATTTCTACGTCAGTGAACAGTATCACTTCAACATGCCCCATTCTAGGTCATTGACCAGTATCACTTCACCATGCTCCATTCTAGGTCAGTGAACAGTATCACTTCACCATGCCCCATTCTAGGTCAGTGAACAGTATCACTTCAACATGCCCCATTCTAGGTCATTTAACAGTATCACTTCACCATGCCCCATTCTAGGTCAGTGAACAGTATCACTTCACCATGCTCCATTCTAGGTCAGTGAACAGCATTACTTCGCCACGTCCCATTCTAGATCAGTGAACAGTATCACTTCTCCATTTCCCATCCTAGATCAGTGAACAGTATCACTTCAACATGCCCATTCTAGGTCAGTGAACAGTATCACTTCTCCATGCCCCATTCTAATTTAGTGAACAGTATCACTTCACCATGCCCCATTCGAGGTTAGTAAACAGTATCACTTCACCATGCCCCATTCTAGGTCAGTAAAACAGTATCACTTCGCCATGCCCCAATCTAGGTCAGTGAACAGAATCACTTCACCATGCCCCATTCTAGGTCAGAAAACAGGATCACTTCACCATGCCCCATTCTAGGTCAGTGAACAGCATCACTTCACCATGCCCCATTCTAGACCAGTGAACTGTATCACTTCACCATGCTCCATTCTAGGTCAGTGAACAGTATCACTTCGGGTCACTATGACATTCTGGGTCATCGTGTCATTACCTGTCTATTGACTGTTGACCCAGAACCTGATTATAGTGACCCTTTCTGGGTCATCATTGTGAGTTACTTTGACCCATGTTGGTTCACTTTTATGTATTATCACTTTGGGCTACACTGACCCATTCCGGTTCACGTTTATGTATTATCACTTTGAGTTACTTTGACCCATTCTGATTCGCTTTTATGTGTTATCACACTGGGTTATTTTGACCCATTCTGGTTTCCTTTATGTATCATCACTCTGGGTTACTTTGGCCCATTCTGGTTGACTTTTATGTATCACCACCCTGGATCACTTCGATCCCTTCAGGGTCATATATTTCATTATCTCTTTCGGCAACTGTGACCTAGTATGCATTACTTTTTGTTACCATTAATCAAGGTATTCTGATCCAGTGTGGGCCATTTTAAATTGATCATTACTGTAGATCACTTCATATTAATAAACACACTGGATTTCTGACCAAGCCTGAGTCGCTTCATCATTCAGGCTACTGTGACCCTGTCTGAGTCACTTTATCATTCAAGTTACTATGCCCCAGTCTGAGTCACTTTATCACTTGATCAATCAGGTTACTGTGACCCAGTCTGAGTCATTCATCATTCAAGTTACTGTGACATGGTCTGAGTCGCTTCATCATTCAGGCTACTGTGATCCAGTCTGACTCACTTTATCATTCATGTTACTGTGACCCAGTCTGAGTCACTTCATCACTTTATCAATCAGGTTACTGTGACCCAGTCTGAGTCACCTTATCATCTCCTCATTCAGACTACTGTGACCGAGTCTGCCTCACTTTATTATTCAGGTTACTGTAACCCACTCTGAGTCACTTTATTATTCAGTTTACTATGACCCAGTCTGACTCACTTTATAATTCAGGTTACTGTGACCAAGTCTGAGTCACTTTATCATTAAGGTTACTGTGTGACCAACTCTCAGTACCTTTATCATTCAGATTACCAAGACCCAGTCTATGTCACCTTATCAGTTGCTGTGACCCAATCTGAGTTACTTTATCATTTTATTATTCAGGTTATTGTGATCCAGTCTGAGTCACTTTATCATTCAGATTACTGTGACCCAGTTTGAGTCACTTGTCATTCAGGGTTATTTTCCCAGTCTGGGTCATTTTGTGTTGATCACCAAAATGAGTTTCTATATCTTGGTCATGTTGAGGTGATTACCACAATGAGTTACTGTATCTGGGTCACTTTGTGCTGATCACCAAAATGAGTTTCTATATCTGGGTCATTTTGAGTTGATTACCACAATGAGTTACTATATCTGGGTCACTTTGTGCTGATCACCAAAATGAGTTTCTATATCTGGGTCATTTTGAGTTGATTACCACAATGAGTTACTATATCTGGGTCACTTTGAGATGATCACCAAAATGAGTTTCTATATCTGGGTCATTTTGAGTTGATTAACACAATGAGTTACTATATCTGGGTCACTCTGTGTTGACCACAACCCTGAGTTACCTTATCTGGGTCACTCTGTGTTGATCACCACAATGAGTTACTACATCTGTGTCAGTTTATGTTGATCACCATAATGAGTTACTATATCTGGGTCAGTTTATGTTGATCACCACAATGAGTTACTATATTTGGGTTTGTTTGTGTTGATCACTACAGCGAGTTACTATACCTGTGTCACTTTGCATCGATCATCACAATGAGTTATTATCAATAGGATCAATTTGCATTAATCACCACAATGAGTTACTATATTAGGATCACTTTGTGTTGATCACCACAATGGGTTACTATAGCTGGGTCACTTTGCGTTGATCACCACAATGGGTTACTATAGCTGGGTCACTTTGTGTTGATCACCACAATGGGTTACTATAGCTGGGTCACTTTGTGTTGATCACCACAATGGGTTACTATAGCTGGGTCACTTTGCGTTGATCACCACAGTGATTCGCTATATCTGAGTCATTTTGTGTTGATAACCTCCCTGGGTTCTCTGGGTCATTTTTTTTTTTTTTTTTTTTGCTGTCTCAACCTCTGCGCCACCTCAGAGGCAGTGCATCCACACCGCTCATTCCGACACTCCGTCCACAGCCACAGCCCGGTCGGCCCCGCATCAGCTCATTTTTTTTTTTTTTTTTTTTTTTTTTTTGCTGTCCCAACCTCTGCGCCACCTCAGAGGCAGTGCACCCACGCCGCTCATTCCGACACCCTGTCCACAGCCACGGCCCGGTCGGCCCCGCCGCAGCCCTGGCACCGGCAATCCACAGGCAGCAGTCAATGTCAAGTCATCAAGAGGCAACCCACCGGAGGAGACACTGCACTGCTGCCGAGTCACTTCAGTGGTGTTCAGTGGCGCCTGTTCTGATCTAACATACGCAGGACACCACCTACTAAGCCCCCTACTGACGACAATAATTGCTTAGTCGCGGAGCCGGCGTGAGTGAGCTCTCCCTCCGGAGGGCACCACCACGTC
>JADBJO010021155.1:27500-30060 GCA_016801955.1 Conus betulinus | reverse complement strand
TGGTGTTCAGCCGAGCTTGGTCCAGCCCTGTTCTGATCAACTACACCCAACCAGAGACACCACCTCCTCAAGAGCCCCCTACTGCGAAATATTGCTTAGGCCCATATTGGTCCTGTGGATCAGTTGAGCCTGGGCAACTGCAACTATCGATGCGGCGCTGGACACCTCCGGAGGGCGCTACCAATCCTCCAACGACCCCCCATTGGCTCTCCGATACCGCTGCTGAACCCACTCCTCCCTCTGCCCCGTCACTGAACCCAAGGAAAACCAGGCCTGACGCGTGACAGGTCAAGGTACTCGTGAAACCGAGGTCACCAATGTGAATCACTGGCTGAGGGCCACAGACTTTGAGACTTTTGTTTTAATGCTGATCGTAGAATGAGGATTATTATGATATGCGACGGATTTTCCATTCGGGTCTGGACTAATGTCAGGGCTTGTTACTCTACGCTTCCTTTCATAATATACTCTTTTATCCCTTCGGCGTCCAACCTATGACCCGCGAGAGATTACGACACCCTGCCGTGGTTTCTGGCATGGTGAAATTTGAGCCGGACCTCTCTAACAGCCGCATCTTATTCTAATTTTGATGAAACTCTGAATCTTGTCGTTGCTCCCGTACCTTTCCCAATATGTGACGTCCAGTCCACTGAACACTCCCACCTTCTGGGTATCAGCTGGTCTGCGCTGCCAGGAACACCCACATGACCTTTTGATGGGGATTTCTCTACTCCCCGCGACCTCTCCCACCGGGATCCGCGACGCTAAGCCACTTCGCCACGGCGGCCTGGTACAAAAACGGACTCAGTTGGCTGATGCCTCATTAGCGTCAATTACACACTGTCTCTCTTGTTGTTTTGCTTTTACTTTTTTCCTTTTTTTTATCTACTTTTCAGTTATTTAGTTTTATTCCTTTTTTTGATTGCTCCGTCCCATCTTTGTCGTCCCGTGGTTTCTGTCATCACCAACCCTCTTCGCCTCTCGGTGACAATCCCCCGCCGTCCGCTCAGAACCCGCCCGTCGCCTCGCGCCCGCCTTCTCACCTTAACCCATGTGCAACCCCCAGGTCAGCCGATCAAGTCTACAAGATCACCTTTGCTGTGATCACCTCCAGGGCATCAGTGCTTGCCCCTGCGATGAACCCGCAGGACCACGCAGGGACAGCACCTATGCAAGTGTAACGCTTTGCTGAATTTGTTAAAATCTACATCGGCGAGGAGCGGAGCCCCTGCCAGCCTACTGAGCTGCAGCTCAGACCCACCCCGCCCTCCCTTTCTTATCTTTCTTTCTTTCTGCGTACTCAGACGGGTGATCACCCCCTGTGCGGCACTGCCTGATATAATGACAGGTGCAGTGTGGATTATTTGTGTGATATGAAACCCCGTCTTTTTATCCGCCATGATGCAACCGTTACTACCATCTTCGTGGGGAAGGTGCATGCAATGCTGTGCACGCGTCATCCCTACCAATCGGCTCAAACTGGCCGGCTCTTCCGAAAGTTGATGAGTGATAGATTTACGTGTGTGCAAATGTTGTCGCGTAGCGGTCACACCCGGAATCTTCGTTTTATATGTCTCATTTCGACAGAACTGTAATGGGGAATGGAGTCGAACCCATGTTCTCTCCGTGGGGATACTCCCCCTGATCCGAAATTCGAACCCTACCGGCTAGGGATCACGCGTCCTTGCCTTCCTACCAACTTGAGCTATTTCGCTGGCCCCCGTGCCGACACCGATACTTTTGACCGTTTCTCACTAACGCGTGCCATCAGATGGAACCTCAAACTGAGTTCCCATTAGGAGCAGAACATGAAAGGTCCTGGGGCCCAGACTCGGAGACCTTTCAATCGACCACGATCAGAAACGGCTGATCTCCAACAGTTCTTCCGAGTCAATTCAAGGAAGTCCCTAGTGCGATCACGTTGCCGCGAGCAGTGTCATACTGAAGATTCTACCGAATCACAGAGAGAGAAAGAGAAGAAACAAAACGCGCTGACAAAACCTGAAGTTGCGATAATTTTCGTGTTTCTTAATCTCAGCACCCATTCCTCCCGTTCTAAAAACACCCGCTTGCGTTTTTTCGATTTAACACGGTCCTACGAACGTCTACGTCAGGGCAAAGATGCGACAGAGGAAAGGCAATCTCTTCTAATCCTGTCTTACCCATCATTTTCCCCATGTCACCAAACACATGACGCCGCCTAACCGGAAGGAAGAGCCCTTACATTTACACACCTCCAACGAGGACCAGCATGACGGAAGCTGACGCTATGGAATCCGGTACGGCCAGAGCATTCATCCAGGGCTATGCTCTATCGCGTCATCTGCTGTAACAGCTATCAACCAGCCCGGAGAGACCACAAACACCTGCGGGTACCACTACTGTCCGTGATATTTGAGCAGTATTTGTCAGACACGACCTCCATGAGTGGATGAAACGCCACTGTCTGGTTTCAAAGTCTTCCCTTTTGAACCCCACAGCTCTTAACTCGGGGTAGGAACCGGCCACGGCCGAAAGTCCCCCCAACGTAAAAGACTTAGATGGTAATCGAACCCACAGA
>JADBJO010021155.1:5000-17500 GCA_016801955.1 Conus betulinus | reverse complement strand
TCCACACCGTAAAGTCACAGTGTTTCTGCCTGCTTGGGGTCCATGCTTGGGGTCCATGCTCTGGAGTGACACTCAAGACGGGCCTGAAGCAGCGCCTGGAGGGCCGGTCCGATGACGTGTCGTTGCTTTTGCTTTCAGGAATCTTCGGACAAAGCTCATGGCGTTGCTGGCTCACTTTGAGTTGCAAGCTGATCCACCCAACTTGTGTACTGCGCTCATCCTGTGGAGATCTGGACTGTGGAGTGTGTCCTTGTGGAGGTGGTGGACTTCTTCCTAGGGACATGCGTAGGACGCTTGGTTTGTCCAGATGGAACACGTTCAAATGGGGTTTTTCTTCGTTTCAATCTTTGAGCGTCAGTTCCTACGAAGGTATAGGGGTGATGATGGGAAAGATAGTCTGAAGCGGGGGGGGGGGGGGGGGGGGGGGGTGGGGGGGGGGGGCGGATTTCTGAGGAGGAGAGGTGAGGGGGAAAGAAAGGTGAGTACTGAGGACGGAAGGCAAGATAAGGTATTAATCCAAGACATTCTCCTGTCAATCTTTAAAGAAATATCGTATTTACATTTCGATGGAGTCCATGCAGTTTTAACCGACAAGAGAAAGCCAGCTGATATTCGACTATGCTTGGATAGCAGATTCACGAAAAAAACGGCAAGTTTTGGAGCAGGTCTACAAAACGCTGTTCCATCCGGAAATCTAAAGGTACCATGACTTTGAACATAATGCACACAGTTTAAACAATAAAGGATAGGAGTCAAGTCGTCGGAGATATCTCGTTTTCGACACACACCAGCTCCCCGTTGTTCCCAGGAAGATCAGCATCACTGCTGTCACTGCTCCCCATCACGTTTCTGTGCACGAAGTCAAACCCCTGTCCTGCTCGGAGTTCACGGAATCTTTTTACCCCGCGCCCACCTGGCACATTTCCACTGACGTATGTGTCCTGGGGGGGTTCATGTGAACCCTGACTAGGCACTGGGGCAGTGCTCTACAGGAGTCTGTATGACACCTGTTTCCACATCATAACTAAGGACAATACGTTGAAGAAAAAATGTAGTCTGATGGTACAGATTTCTATTTCGAAAGAGGAAACCGAAACTAGAAGACAGACTTTAAAGATATTTATCCCACAGTCAAACTCTCTCTCTCTCCTCTCTCTCTCTCTCTCTCTCCTCTCTCTCTCTCTCTCTCTCGTTACATAATACATTTTCATTCTGAATTGCTATGTATTCATTGTTGTATGAGTTGATGTGCAGTTCTGTGCAATGTTTTCTTTCATGTTATTTAGATACCTTTCCCTTGTTTGAGGGCCTGGATGAAAAAAAATACCAGCGGCTTATTCCTCTCCCTCAATAAACAACATTCCTTTCGTGTTCTCTCTCTCTCTCTCTCTCTCTCTCTCTCTCTCTCTCTCTCTCTCTCTCTCTCTCTCTCACACACACACACACACACACACACACACACACACACACAAACGCGCGGGCGCACGCACACACACACACACACACACACACACACCCACACACACACACAACACACACACACACGCATGCATCAAAACACACACACACACACGCATGCATATCACACACACACACACACACACACACACACACACACACACACAACACACACACACACACAGGTATGTATGCCTGCACCGAGAGAAAGGGAGGGGGGGGGAGGGAGGGAGCCAGCGAGGGATGGAGGGAGAGATTCAGATGATTTATCATCTAAGGCCTTAGCCTCATATGAAAAGGGCGATAACAATATTACTGAAAAAACAATTATTATAAAGGCAACGGTATCACGAGTCCTTACGATTACAACATGCAAACAGTCGTAAAAAGCAAGGTTTCTCTTAACTGGAAAGCTTTACGTATATAACGAACTAAACTACGAAACACACGCTCTTTTTCTGATGACATCAGCAATCAAAAACAAAATATACATGATTGATTACAGAATTTCCTGGGTATTAGCTGCAAACGGAGATCACTTAAAGCAGGGCACTGCTAAAACAAAGTGAACTCATCTTCGACCGATTCTTTATAAACGGGACAGAGCAATTCAGTATAACCTACGTTTTTGTAGCGATTTGCACGCACCTTTAATTTCAGACACTCTAAATCTAAATCTAGTGAAGTAAATCGCAGATGCTTGTTCATATTAAACAAAAGGTAAATTTAAACTAAATGTGAGGAACTGTAAACTTTGTACACATCAAACCTGTTACCTTGATTGAAAACAACTCCCCCATGTTGCCATCTACTTTCGATCAATCTTTGTCGACTGTGTATGGATAACCTTACTATCTCTCCTACTCCTTGGTATATCCATGCATACCCTAATCCTAGCTCACACAAACAAATACATTCATTTGAAACCCAGTTACTTTTGCCCCCTTGAGTCAAGATCAAATAGCGTATTATACAGTTTTTCGTGGTAATCTACCGTTATTCATGTTTAATAACTGTAACCAGTAGCGGATACTTTTAACTGCAGAATTTATCTATATTGAATATGTATTCGTTTCCCGTATACTACATTATTTGGCGTTCTAAGTTCTACACCCCAACACCTTTTTTAACCCAGTCAAATGAACCGATTCACAATGAACCACAAGCATTTTTTTTCAACCCCATGGCTTCGAACCATACTGCACAACGGCTTGTGTACTGTGTGCAACAAAGTTTTTGACCAACACTTCCAAGGAGTCCTTATGTCATACAAAACAATTACTTCATAGCGCACAGTAACCACATTCCTAGCTCTGCTAGAAAAAGGTCTCTACATGCAGCAACAAAACTCCGCCGAGGAAAGAAAAATTATGCACGAGGTTTTGTGCACGTTTGCAACGGGATTGACAGTACCAACCCACAACCGTCTCTCGGTTGCAGCCAAGTAAACTCCCTTCCTACAGACAATTATCTGACTTTTTATCGAAACTGACCTTCAACTCTGATTTATCAGCTGAATTAATTTGAATTATTTAATAATTCCGTCAGAACCTCACAGCTTTACGACATTTCAATTTTGTAAGTGCAAGCAAAACATCATCTCTTCAAATAGGACGATCCATGAATTTACTTTCCGCATTTGGCACAGCCGTAATCACATTTATTTTGGGTAATCTTCGTTCAGTAAGGACTCAACATGTCGGAAAAATTCATCCAGTGCAATAATATTCATGGGTTTGTTTTCGCTTCACGTGATTTTTTTTTTTCATGCAGTCCCCAAAATCCTTTTTGATGATCAGCAGATATGTGAGCTCTCCTAGTATATACTGTTATACAACTCCTCTCTAACAATTTCTTTGTTTGTATCTCTCCTAGCCCTTACACATTTCTATCATTCTTATCTAAAGTTCTACAAAATTCGTCACAATGTACGCACTTTTCTCTTGTTAAGATTACATTCTACGTCGAACCACCAGATCGAGAGAGAGAAGGAGAGAGCGGAGGGAGAGAGAGAGAGGGAGGAGAGAGTGCAGAGAGGAGAGAGAGAGAGAGAGAGAGAGAGAGAGAGAGTGCAGAGAGAGAGGAGAGAGAGAGGGGGAGCAGAGGGAGGCAGAGCGCAGGGGGAGAGAGAGAGGAGAGAGAGAGAGACGGGGAAAAAAGACGAGAGGAGGAAAAGCGTGAGAGAAGGAAAGAAAGGGAGGACGAGGGGGGAGAGAGAGAAGGAGAGAGAGGGAATGAGAAGAGAGAGGGAGGTGAGAGAGGGGAATGAGAGAGAGAGAGAGAGAGAGAGGAGAGAGAGAGAGAGAGATTAGCAGTCGCTCTGAGGTAAATGACAAGTGCGATTTGCGCCAGGGTAAATGAGAATTGGCAACTGCGGCAGTGCAATCTTCCATTGCACCAGTGCAAATGACAATGGAGATTTGCGCCGGTACAGCTGCCAATCGCCCCTTAGGCTTTACATGAATTAGACACTGATGCACGCGTGCGATATGAGCGCGGTGTGTGTGTGTGTGTGTGTGTGTGGTGTGTGTGCGTGCGCGCGCATGTGTGTGTGTGGTGTGGGTGTGTGGTGTGTGTGTGTGTGTGTGTGTGTGTGGTGTGTGTGCGAGCAGGCGCGCGCGTGCGTGCGTGCGTGTGTACGGGTGGGTATATGTGAAAGTTCTTTATTTTTCATTCGTTGGGACAACTGCCAGTTACATCAGGGATCTGAACATGAACCAGCCACATGTGTGTGTGTGTGTGTGTGTGTGTGTGGTGTGTGTGTGCGCGCGCGCGCGCCCGCGCACGTATGTGTGCATAACAGAGAGAGAGAGAGAGAGAGAGATGGGGGGGGGGGGGGCAGGGAGAGGGAATCTTTATTCACTTTTTTTTTGTTATTCACGTGGCGATCTAATCCAAGGAGAAAAGACTGAATTCCAATGACTTGTCTCATTATTCTCGCCTCAGCCGAGTGAAAAAATGACAACTCTTTATTCCAACAGCTCTTTGTCGTGGGTGCAAAGCAGATTACACGCACGCACGCACGCATCCACACACACACACACACACACACACGCGCGCGCGCGCGCGCGCGCGCGCGCGCACACATGTATGTATGTATGTGTGGTATATATATATATATATATATATATATATATATAATATATATATATATATATATATAATGGTGTTGCTGACCAACAACAATTTTTTAAAGTGCTCAACCGATTGGGAGCGGCATCTGTTAAAATTTGGATTAAAAATAAGCATAAAATCAACAGCGCTGTTTCTTGCTGGTGCAGGGTCGTCAGCACGACTCCTCCCTCTCCCTCTCCCCTGCCGCCTCCCCCCCCCCCCCCCCCCCCATCTCTCTCTCTCTCTCTCTCCTCTCTCTCTCTCTCTCTCTCTCTCTCTCTCTCTCTCTCTCACGCTCACTCTGCAACCACTGCACCAGAAACAGCGATTTTATGCTTATATTTTAATCCAAATTTTAATATATATATATATATATATATATATATATATATATATATATATATATATATATATATATATACGTACGTACATACATACGTATACATACATACATACATACATTACATACATACATACATACATACACACACACTAGAAATGGAGGAAGCTGGAGCTCTGGGCCGAGGCTTTATTAGCCACATCATGACTATTTCATAATCAGAAAGGACACAGAAGACCGTCAGACAAGTTCCAGACTGGTCCGCTTGGACTAGTTCCGCTTGAAGGTCTTCGCTGAGATCGGCTATCGTCCCGGTGCGAAACTCCCCACTCTAATTTGCACCGGTATGATTTAATTTGAAACCGTGACGGTGCTGTCGCCAACTCTTATTCACTCTGCTGCAGACCCTCAGCTGCCATAGACCCTGGAGGAGATTGCTCATCGCACTTGATTCTTGTCTGCACCCTGATATGAACTGAACAGGAGAGAGAGAACAAGCAGCAGGAAGTGTTCAATCCTTTGGAGGATTTGACAAAGCTAAAGAAATAGGTAAAATATCCTAATGAGAGAGGGAAAGAGATTTCACAAAGCTTAGGAAATAGGGTAAAAATATGGTAATAATGCGAGAGGGAAAGAGATTTAAAAAGCTTAGAGAAAAAGATAAAATATCATAATGAGAGAGGGAAGGAGATTTAACAAAGCTAAGGAAATAAGGTAAAATGCCATAACGAGAGAGGGAAAGATGGTGGAAGGGAAGATAGATAGATAGATAGATAGATAGATAGATAGATAGAGATAGAGAGATAGAGATAGATAGATAGATAGATAGATAGATGATAGATGGATAGATAGATAGGTGGAGAAAGAGAGAGAGAGAGAGAGGAAGAGAGAGAGAGAGAGGACAGACAGACAGCAGACAGAGAGACACAGACAGAAAGAGACAGACAGACAGACAGAAACAGACAGACAGACAGACAGACTGACAGACAGACGGAGAGAGACACAAGATAAGCAGCGAAGACGAAAGCGGAGAGAGGGGGGGGGGGGATAGAGAGAGAAAAGAGAGAGAGAGAGAGGAGAGAGAGAGAGAGAGGAGAGAGAGAGAGAGAGGGGGGGGTGGCAGACGTACATGAACAGACAGACAGACAGACAGGCAAACGAGAGAACGAGACTGGGTAATAAAGAGAGGAACGGAGCAAAAATGGGAGAGACGAGAGTATAAATAGGATCTTGGAAATGATGGGGACGGGACGGGAGAGAGAAGGGGGGGGGGAGAGTTAGAGAGAGTAAAAAGGGGGGAAGGGATGGTGGTGGTGAAGAAGATGAGTTAGTTGTCGCATCTTCTTATCCTCTATCAAGGCTACACAGAGAGGGAAGGGAGGCTGAAAGGGGATGGGGGAGGGAGAGTAAGGGATGGAGAGGGGGAAGGGTGAAAGAGAGACAGAGACAGGAGAGACAGAGAGAGAGAGACAAAAAGACAGAGAGACAGAGAGAGAGAGAGAGAGAGAGAGGAGAGAGAGAGGAGAGAGAGAGAGCGAACGAACGAACGAACGAACTTTGTTTTAATCTGTTGACAGACAGAGAGAGAGAGAGAGAGAGATGAACAGACAGAGACAGATACAGACTGACAGTTGCAGACAGATACAGACAGACAGACAAAACAGCATAATCCCGCTGGCAAGACGGAACCCACCACGTCAGCGTGGGACCGAGACAACTCCCTTGCCTTACCGGTGTGACGACGCTAGATACCAATCCTCACCAGACTGATCGGGCCTTGGCACGCGCCTGTCGTCAGCGCAAAGTGGTGCGTTGTGTAAGAGTTAAGCGGAAAATTGACAAGCAACGCGACACAGCACTGTGAGGTCGTCTCTCTCTCTCTCTCTCTCTATCTCTCTCTCTTTTCAGCCCGTCAGCGTGTGTTCTGATGCTTCACGTTTCTCTCGCCACCTTTGCCTTGTCTTGTCTTGTCTCGTCTCCGTGTCGCCTGGTATGGGAGCTGGTGTGGCATATGCCTTGTGTGGTATTGCGTGCTTGTGTGGTATTGCGTGCCTTATGGGAATGACGTGACGTGGTATGGTGTGTGGTGTGGTGTTGTGAAGTGCTCTGTTACTGTGGTGTGTTTTTTTGTGCGGTGTGGTGTGGTGCTGTGGAGGGTGTGTACTGTGATGTGTTTTTGTCCTGTGTGGTGTGGCGTGTTACTGTGATGTGTTTTTGTGCTGTGTGGTCTGGTGTAGCGGAGTGGTAGTATGTACTGTGGTGTGTTTTTGTGCTGTGTGGTGTTGTAACGTGGGTGTGTTACTGTGGTGTGTTTTGTGCTGTGTGGTGTGGTGTTGTAAAGTGGTGGTTACTGTGGTGTGGTTTTGTGCTGTGTGGTGTGGTGTGGTGTTGTAAAGTGATGTGTACTGTGGTGTGTTTTCGGCTGTGTGGTGTGTGTGGTGTGGTGTTGTAAAGTGATGTGTAACTGTGGTGTGTTTTTGTGCTGTGTGGTGTGGGTGGGTGTTGTGGAGTGGTGTGTTACTGTGATGTGTTTTTGTGCTGTGTGGTGTGGTGTGTGGGTGGGTGGTGTGTTACTGTGATGTGTTTTTGTGCTGTGTGTGTGGTGTTGTGGAGTGGTGGGGTACTGTGATGATGTGTTTTGTGATGTGTGGTGTGGTGTGGTGTTGTGGAGTGGTGTGTTACTGTGGTGCGTTTTTGTGCCCGTGTGGTGTGCTGTGGTGTTGTGGAGTGGGTGTGTTACTGGTGGTGCGTTTTTTTGCTGCGTGGTGTGCCAGTTGTGGAGTGAGGTTTGTGGTGTGTGTAGCAGTGTGGTGTGGTGTGGTGCGGTGTTGTAAACATAGCGTGTGTAGTGCAGTGCAGTAGTGTGTAGTGCAGTGTAATAGAGTGTAGTGCAGTGTGTAGCGTGTAGAGTAGTGTGGTGTAGCGTAGCTAGCTGCGTGTAGTGCAGCGTCATGTAGTGCAGCGTAGCGTAGTGTCGTAGTGTAGTGTAGCGTAGCGTCGAGTAGAGTGATCGTACTGTAATGTAGCGTCGTGTAAGTAGCGTAGGCGTCGTGTGTGCAATGTAGTGTAGTGTTGTGTAGTGTAGCCATAGTGTAGTGTAGCATAAAGGTCGTGTAGCGTAGCGTAATGTAGTGCTGTGTAGCGTCTCCCTCGTATAGTGTAGCGTAATGTAGTGTAGCGTAAGTCTACAGCAGCGTAAGTCTACAAACAGGTGCAATGCAGTAGAGTATAGTGTAGTATGGTCTGGTGATTTGCGTGACGTCGCGTCGCGTCGATTTGCGTCACATGATCCTGTCGCATCATTTCGCGTCGCGTCGCATCGTACCCCACATGGTAATCCTACCGAATTGTGTTGCATCATTTTCGATTGTTTTGCGCGCGTCGTATTGCAATCGTTTCGCTGGAAACTGTGTGGCATGGCCTGGCATGGCATTCTATTCTAATGTTTTTTGTACGTAACCGTGGATGCTCTCCAAAGCCACCAGTGGAGTAGGCAGGGCTGCCTCTTGGCAGTTGGGGGTATGGTCCTTCAGCGCCACCACGTCTCAGCCATGCTTGTCCGACGCTTTATTCGCTGATTGAAAAACGGCATCAGGTTGAGGTTGATGGCAACCTCTTCAACCCCCCACCCCCCACCCCCCACCCCCGCCCGCCCGCCCGCCCGAAATATATCATCCATTGCTCTCTATCCTCTCTCTCTCTTCTCTCCTCTCTCTCTCTCTTATATATATAATATATATATCTATATATATATATCTATATATTATATATTATATATATATATATAATATATATAATATATATATAAGCTTAACAATTAGTAGTGGTGGGGCAAAACAAGTGCAGGCTAACAATTCTTCCGTCATTGTAGTACTGGACTGGCAAAGATTTAAACAAAAAAACTGAATATGATTATATTTAGTATGAAAACCCTTCATAGCTGTATGAGAGAACCATCCGTAATTCCCTCACGAAGACAGATAATTTGTATGCCTGCCCGAGGCCTTTCGTCAGCTGGATCAGATAACCAAAGGAGACACGGCGGTGTGTCTGTGCTCTTGGCGTCAAATAGGGACACACCCCACAGTCCCCCATAATTCTGTGGAGTTCTCGCACCAAGGGTTCAAAAAAGGAATCAACAGCACCCCCAAAGCAGCCAGCGAAGGGTAGTAAATGAAGCTAACCGAAAATGTGGAGAGGAAAAAAAGTTGCGACAAACTTAAAAGCATTATGCAAATAGTATAAATGAAAGGGACAATCTTTGAGCCAAATGCTTGAGGATCCATTCAAGGATGCAAGGGAGATCAAACGATATGGAACAGTCTGAGGGTACAGCTCTGCATTAATATTATATATATATATATATATGGTGTTGTGTTGTGTGTTGTGGTGTGTGTGGGGTGTGTGTGTGGTGTGTGTATGTATATGGTGACTGTTGTCTTCTTCAAGGAGTTAGCATCGCGTTGTTGGGTAGATTCTGGGATGACGGGGACACTGAGGGAGGCGAAAGGGGACAGAGGCGGCGCCAACAGACGGTCAAAAGACGGTGGTCAAGGAGATTGATCAGCCGGCTTTCTCAGCGGCCCAGAGATCACGCACACACGCTGGTTACAGCCACTACATGCATCTATATTAACACTCATGACCAGCTCCTTGGGACAGGAGGAGAAGGGGGTCGACTTCTGAGAGAGAGAGAGAGAGAGAGAAGATGAGAGGAGAGGGAGAGAGAGAGAGGGACAGAGACAGAGACAGATGATGACAACAGAGAGACGGACAGACACAGCGACAGACATAGATGAGAGAAGACAGACAGACAGACAGAGAGAGAGAGAGGATGAGAGAAGAGAGAGATGGAGAGGGAAAGAGAGGTGACGAAGAGAGGTGAGAAAGAGGGAGAAGAGAGGAGGGAGGTGGGAGCAGAGATGACAGAGAACAGAGGACACGAGAGAGAGACAGGGAGGAAGACGAGAAGAGAGAGAAGACAAAGAGAGAGAGAGAGAGAGGAGGAGAGAGGAGAGAGAGAGAGACAGGCAGACAGACAGGACAGAGAGACAGAGAGGAGAGTACAGCGATAGAGAATGAACGCAATTACCTAGGCTCTGCCGCGATCACAGCCTGATTATAAGACATAGCATTAACTCATTCAGCACGCGAGGCGTGTGTGTGTCTTTCGCGGTGCCCCGGTCCTGCTGAACTCTTACACAACCAACTGTCCCTCAGCTTTAAAGCGACGACTGACATCACGCACCCTGACAGGCATGCCCGCCATGTAGGCGATCACCTCAGCTTAGCTGCCGTCAAAGACAGCAGCGCGGTGACCTCTACGCTGTCAGTTTCAGGGATCAGTTGCATCACGGAGTTGTCACTCAGAGAGCAGATCGGTCCCTATGCGCTGACAGCGTACATGCAAAAAGTCTTGAGACGACAGTCCGCGTGGGATATTACGATAGATCGACGAATTGGTGCACATTACAAAGAGAAAAGGGAGAGAAGTTTTCGTAGACCCACGTGTGAACCCAACCGTTTTGTGCTGGTCACGCTCGCAGATAATAAATAGCATGGTGTGCGCCACACTGCTACAGCTGTGCGTGCGTGCGCGCGTGCGTGCGCGCGCGCGCAAGATGCGAGTTAGGGAAATGAGTCAGATGGACAACATTAAACCTGTTGGAACAGTCTTTGGCAGCGATGCTTTAAAAACTTCCTATCCCTCTCCCGCCCCCTCACACACACACACAACACACACACACACACACACCACACACACACACACACACACACACACCACACACGCACAAGCGGGAGTGGGGGTGGGGAGGAGGGAGGGTGTTAAAGTTCTCGCCTGAATCTTCCATATTTGGGCAAAACGCACACGCTAGTGTTTCCTCCTTCATTACAGTGTGTGCCCCCGAGAGAATTCAGCTGTTTGTACACGGAGTCGTGATTCTTGTCAATTTTTTTTAAGAGTTGGGTTTTTTTTACATAAAGAGAGAGGGGGAGGAGTGGAGGGAGGAAGGGAAGCAGAGGAGGAGAGAGGGGGTAGAAGGGATGGGACAGGGCGAGAGGGGGCAGCGAGCGAGCGAGCGAGCGAGCGAGAGCGAGAGAGAGAGAGAGAGAGAGAGAGAGAGAGAGAGAGAGAGAGAGAGAGAGAGAGAGAGAGAGAGAGAACAGAGGGAGGGAGGGAGGCAGGGAAGGAGACGGTGGGAGAGAGATAGAGGTGCACAATTTGGACACACCACATAGAGGCACACTCCCGCTCTCACCCCCCCCCCCCCCTCTCTCTCTCTCTCTCACACACACACACACACACACACACACACACACACACACACACACTGCATGCATCTGCGTTCGTTTGAGCGGAAAAAAAGGAGTGAGTGATGTATCTTGAATCAGTCAATGACTTCATACCATCTTCTGCCACTGGACATGATCATGATGACAATAATAGTTACCGTAATAACGACAAGGACAATAATAAGGACGACGACGACGATAATGTGATCCTGGCGAATGACACGACATACACTAAGGGAAATAACAATGTTGCTCGCATGTCCGAATCCCAGACATGGAAAGAAACAGGTTATTTCCCTTTGACTCTTTCCAGCCGCACCGCCTGTTCCTGCCAGTGGTGGGGGGAATCAAGTAACAGTCTCGTGTCGCAGAGGTCTGCGATCTCTTCATTACCCGTCTTGTTGGGGTGATGGACAGTTCTTTCTACCTGGACGAATTTTCGGACATTTACTGTCCTAGTCTTTCTCTGAAATGAAAGACCTCAGATCTTGGAACTTTGCCTCTTCTTCTTCTTTCTTTGAGTGTCCACCTTCGTCGAGTTTGAAGATTCTGACACATACTCCAACTTCGGGGAAGGTGCCATGCTATGTGTAAACGTGTCATCCATACCAACGGCCAAACTGACCTTCTCTTCCGAAAGCTGGTGATGGGATTTTACGTGTGTGCTAGATGTTGTGCGTGGGTTCACACACGGGACCTCGGGTTTATAGTCTCATTCGAAAGACTGTGTGGGGAATGGAGTCAGAACCAATGTTAACTCCGAGAGAAAAAAGATCCCCCTGTATCGAAATTCGAACCCGTGACCTCTGTATCAGGAGTCCAGCGATCTACCAACTGAGCTATTCCGGCCCCCATTCACACAACTCTTTGAAATACATCTTCTAAAAACCCACCGATTTTTTGTTAGTGCGTATTCCTGGCATAATCAGGCATGCCTTACACTTTAAAACAAAAAACTTTTCACCAGGTTGAAAGCGGATGGTCAAAACATAGTTCTGGCTTGCGTTGCCGGTCACGTTGGCATCGGAGGGAATGAAATGGCTGATCGTTTGGCCAAGAATGCCACAACAGGGAAACTATCTAACATTATCTATCCCCTGCAACAGATCTGAAACCAAAAGTGAATGATTATTCAGAGACCTCTGGCAGGAGTTTTGGGATACACACACGGATAACAAACTCTTTCAGATCCGTGCAAACCTAAAAGAGTTCCTCTCATCCACCTCAGGTGGTCGCAAAGAAGAAACGGTTCTACGCGGGCTGCACACGGCCATGCGCATTTCACTCATTCGTG
>JADBJO010021155.1:0-2500 GCA_016801955.1 Conus betulinus | reverse complement strand
GAAGTACACATTCTATTTGAAATGCTCGTCCACTACACTTTATTTTAAAAGCCAATAAACGGTGCAAGGTCGCATGCCGCATGCGAATGGAATTGTAGGGTGGATGGGGCCGGCAGTGTTTGTGCATTTGCATCTTACAAAAGTGAGCAAGCACATGAATCTTGTTGTTCTGAGAAATGACATCAGTTATTAACAAATAACAGCAAATGTTTAAAAAAAAGCTTTCAAAACCCTTTCTATTGATGTTTTATCTAGAAACCAGGTTGCAATGCATGATATATATAGCTAATTCACAGGAGATGTGGAGCCAAATACCGCAAATGTTGAATGGTTGACCTAGGCGTTATTGATGCAGGAACACGTCAGTAAAAACAGGCACAAAAAAAAATAAATAAGGAAATCAGAGTAAGATGGTGTTCCACATTAGAGTCTCGTGTATTTCATAAACATTTTAAGTCAGTAACAACACATAATTTTGAAGAAGATGAGCAATGAAAAATGTAGTGACACAATGTAACTTTTTTGTGGAAATGAAAAAATATTCAGCCAGACATCATTTATGGTCAGGCCAGTTTTTCACACTGTTTTTTGGGAAGGACTTGTGAGTAAGATTTTAAGAAGGCGGTAATAGCTGAGGCACATGGTGAATGAACACTCTGTTTTGAGGTTAAATTTAATTGCATCTAAATAGTTGTTTTTCTCTTAGCCGGATGCCCATACATCAAACACACAGTGTCATGCCACTTCTTGTTACTCACATCACGTTTACTAGCAAAATACGGTATTTACAAATGCAGGATATTAATAAAGACTCAAACCCAATTGTAACACATCTTTCTCGAGAACATTGAAAAAAAACAGTGATACGAGTTGATAAAAATCTATTCAAAAGAATATGAAGACTGATTGCCCCAGAGCCTGCTTTAAAAAGTGCCAGGTACCCTATATACCAGCTGTGGTCTTTTTAAACACCATGCATAGCTAATTAATAACGATGTAAAGGGTTTTCCATGCTTGGTGTTCGTTTGGTTGAGTTTTCTTTTTTTTTTTGCTATCCCAACCTCTTGCTGCAACCAAGAGTGGCAGTTATGCACCAACGTCTGCTCATTCTGGACCACCCATCCACACAGCCACCAGCGCGGGGCAGCCCTGCCGCAGTAATTCAGCCCCTCTACGGCTACTAGGTCAATCCATCAGGGAAGCAGCAGTCAGTGTCAAGTCGTCGAAGAGGTCATAACCACCAGGTAGGGAGACAATGCACTGGTGATTTGTTGTCACTTCACTGGGGTGGGTTGTGCAGTGGCGCACTGTTCGCCCGCGATCTTAAAACCTACACAGGACACCACCTACGTAAGGCCCTGCCTACTGCCGACGAATAATGGCAGTAAGTCACAGAGCCCAGCATTGATTGTGAGCTCCTCCTCCGGACGGGCGCGGGGCCTGTTCACCACGTTCGTCCATACACCAGCCTACCATGGTAATCTTGCCGGGGTCTGATGACCCACCCAACGGAAAACCAAACCAACGGCCCCACTGTACGTGGATCAGGGACTCATAAATTTAGAGTCACCTAAGGAGAGTCAGTGGCTGAAGTGGCCCACAGATTTGGACAGTTTTTGTTTTTGAAGGCGGTACGAATGATGACATTGAAGTGTAGATGATGTTAAGAGATGCTACGGATTTTACATCGGTCTGGAGATACAGACTAGGGGCTTGTACTCTAGCACTTCCTTTCATAATATAGAGTGCCCGGAATTCAACAAGGCCCGTGAAATGCAGGGCCACCTCAGTGTGGTCAGGAAATGTGAGCGCAAAGCTCTCAGGAAACGAATCATTAATGGATGAATAATCGATCTGTGTGGTCACACAGTATTGTCCCAACTGAGTCCGCAGCAAACTCAGACTTTGGTGTAGTGAGCCGTCTAGGCAGATAAAAAACTCCACAGACTTTGATGGTGTGGGATTGTGAACCCGACGACGACCTCCAACGGGAGTCCGCAAACGCTAAGCAACTTCGCACATGGGTGGCGTAAGGATGTTCTATGTTGTTTACGAAATTTGGTTTTTGAGGTCCCTTACTAGTTAGTGTGCATTTTTGCGCTTGCTCCCGCTCCCCTCCCGCGGCCCCCTCCCCCCCCCCTCCCTCCCCTTCCCCACCCCCCCCCCCCCCCCCCCCCCCCCCCGTACTCACCTCCACTCCCCCTCCCTCCCCCCCCTCTCCACATCACCCCCCACCCTCCCACCCAGTATACCCCACCCCCCCCCCCCCCCCCCCCCCCCCCCCCCCGCCCCAGTCCACCCCCCCACTCCCCCTTTCCTCCCTCCCGCCCCCCCTCCCCACCCCCCGCCACGCCCCGCCGCCCCCCGTCCCCCCCACCCCTCCAACCCCCGCCCTCATACCCTCACTCCCCCCGGTACCCCCCCCCCCCACCCCCCGGTGCACCCCCCCCCCACCCCGCTCCCCCCCCCCTCAACCCACACCCCCTTTCTCTCCTTTCCC
>JADBJO010021154.1:15000-30062 GCA_016801955.1 Conus betulinus | reverse complement strand
CTCGTATTAGTGTTTCAAGTAAGGATGGCACGCTGAGCGCTTTTTTCTTTTCTTTTTTGTATTTTTTTCCTAATAATTTTTCAAAGCGACAAATTGATCGGATGATTATCTCTCAAAACTGGTGGACAAAGTCCTCAGGCCTTACATATGGAGAACGGGAAAAAAAAAATAAGAATAATACCATTGGGGGTTGTCATCTGTAAATAAAGTTCTTCTCTTTCTCGGCGCTTTTGCTGTGTCATATCAACAATTAAAAAAAAAAGAAAAGAAAAAAAAAAGATTTTGTATCCTCCTTACCACAAAGCCGGTCGGCTGGAACGAGCCTTTTTTTTTCTTTTTTAATTTCGTCGCTGACGATGCAGTTTGGTGCTGAGATGTTTGCCTTATTTTTCTTCAGAAGTAAGACTGCCTCACGATTTGAACGTGTTTTTCTTATCCTCAAACTTATGTATTTCACTTTCAATTAAAGTTCTTTATGTTCTCAAAAAGCGCCAACTCCATTAATTTTATAAATCTCCAAGGAAAATAATCGTTAGCTGGGGTTTTTTTTGTTGTTGTTGTTTTCTTTTTCTTTTTTTTTTTAAATATACTTTTCTCTTTTCAGCGTATACCTGACTACTTGAAATATGATTCATCGAAACTACGATCGTTAACAAACATTTTTTTTTTAACAAAATAAGATCTGACGTCTGTTTGTGTGCATGATTGTAAATGTATGCTTAAAAAGGGTATTAATGCAATTCATGTTCTCATTGGATGTGTATATGTGTGAGAAATCATAAAATAAAGTAGTTTTCTGTTGTTATTTTTTAATTGTAGTTTTTGTACATGCGTGCCTCTATGACTGGTAGATATAGTGTAATATATCAACTGACATAATACACACTGAAAGAAAATACTTTCCGCAAAAACGAGTGTAAGCTTATTCCATTTTTAGAAGATTATTATTCAAAAAGAGATCACTGGTTTTTCTCTAGGTAAAAACTGGAACGAGACCCTCACTCCTTCTCCACTCCGCCCATCTCATCTCTCTCTCCTCTCTCTCTCTCTCTCTCTCTCTCTCTCTCTCTCTCTCTCTCTCTCTCTCTCTCTCTCTCTCTCTCATATCAGAAGATGTACGTATCATTTGATCTGCTTCCAATTTTATCATCGAGCCAAGGAGCGTTATACAAAACAAACAAACAAATAAACAAACAAACAAAAGCCCAAAAAATAAGGTCTTTGGGATTAACGAACGAATAAAAAGATTTTCCGCGACAGTTCTTGGATGGTTGAGCTATTTTCAACATATTCTGATCGTTTTAAATTCTCAGGCTTCAAAAGCACATGTTTCAAAATTCTGCTCTGTTCAGTGATGATCTGGAGTTGTTTGTGAATATTTGAATAGTGTGTTTGCTTTTTCTCTTCTTCTTCTTCTTCTTTTTGGTCTGTCTTGGGCATTCGAGTTCTAGGAGTGTATGTTGATAATAATCTTTCTTGGTCTTATCACCTTCGCAGTTTATGTAAATCAATATCCAGACAAACATATCAGCTGTGCAGGATTAAGCATTTCTTAAACCTTCATGCCAGGAAATTGTTCCTACACGCACATGTTCTCTCTTCAATCAATTATTGTTCAACACTATTTGATTCTGCTAGTGCTAATGCCATGAAACCTCTTATGAGTGTCTACAAAAGAGCGCTTAAAGCACCTAGAATAGATCTATTTAAATCAGGCTTAACTTACTCAGGTAGCGTGGCTTGGAATTCACTTCCACTACATCTCCGATGTACTCAAATTACAGAATCCTTCAGGGAAAAAAAAAATTACACATTTCACAGCAGACCATTGCTATTAGGAACAAAATACACATACCAGGGCACACCCTCTGTTTTGCTGCATATTAAACTGATACGCCGTTTCCTTTCCACTGAAGTTTTTAAAACCAGATAATGATAAATGAGAGATATGGTTACTATCGTTTTATTAATGATTGAAATTATATCATGATGATGAATGACTGTTGTGGTCGCTGGTTTTATTGTGTGCATTGTCATTAATTGATTGATGTCTTCATACTTTGATTTCTTCGAGCACTATAACTGCAAGGTGATAAATGTGTGTCCGGATTACTGTTGATCATATTGATGTATTGCTCTTTATTCAAATTTAGTAATGTTAGCATGCGATTTTTGGATAGAAAAATGGAATTATAATCTCTCTCTCTCTCTCTCTCTCTCTCTCTCTCTCTCTCTCTCTCTCTCTCTCTCTCTCTCTCTCTGTTAATCATGGCTGCGTTTCGATGGATTGTCGCTTAATACTAATTATAGTCTTGGGTAGTGTAGTGTATGAATGGTCAAGAAGAAAACAAAAAAGAACATACACACACACACACACGCGCACACATGCGCGCACATGCACACGTGTGTGTGTGTGTGTGTGTGTGTGTGTGTGTGTGTGTGTGTGTGTGTGTGTGTGTGTGTGAGCGCGCCTTCGCGTGCGAGCGTGCGTGCGTGCGTGCGCGCGCGCAAGCTGCGCGCGCGCGCGTGTGTGTTGTTCGTCCATCATCGAAATCGAAGGGCACGAACAACAATGTGTGTGTGTGTGTATGTGTGTGTGTGTGTGTGTGTGTGTGTGTGTGTGTGTGTGTGTGTGTGTGTGTGTGTGTGTGTGTGTAACGTGTAGAACTCCTCTCAAATTGAGTTTTGTTGAATTACATTCTTCATCAAACCGTTTTCTTGGCCCTCCCGAACAGCCGAATAGGAGCATTCTGAATTATACGCTCATGCATGCGCGCGCGTGCGCGCGAGAGTAAGCGCGCTAGAGAGAGAGGGGGAGAGAGAGGAGAGAGAGAGAGAGAGAGAGACCAGAGAGAGACAGAGAGAGACAGAGAGAGAGACAGAGAGAGAGACAGAGACAGAGACAGGAGAGAGAGAGACAAGACAGAGAGAGACAGAGAGAGAGAGAGACAGAGAGACAGAGAGAGAGAGAGAGAGAGAGAGAGAGAGAGAGAGAGAGAGAGAGAGATTAGTAGTTGATTGATCAGTTGATTAATTGATTGATTGATCTTTAATGATGAAGATTTTAGGCTGAAGCCGAGTCTCACAATCTGTCCTTGTCATTCATACATTCTTTTAAGCACATAATCATTCATACTAACAATTCAATATAACAATACAGTTACGTAATTCTATGGTGACACGCAGACTGTTCATAAATGTATTGATAACATGGTGGGCAGAGAAACAAAAGAAACAACAAAAAATCGGTGAGAGAGAGAGAGAGAGAGGAGAGAGAGAGAGAGAGCTGAGAGGCGGGGGGGGGGGGGGGGGGGGGGGGGGGGCAAAGACAAATTCAGTATTATCGAGGGTAATAGATAAGCAAGTTTATGCTTTTTACATCCAGTTCTCGCCTGAGAGGGGAACAACAATAACAACAAAAATTGGCAAAATGAAAAATGAACAAACGACGAAAAGAAAAAAAAAAGGAAAAAAGAAAACAGTAACGAAGAAGAAGAAAACAAACAATTAAGAGACTGAACACAAAAAAAGTTTGGTAATACAGAAAAATGGGAAATAACATCAAAGAAACGTAATACACTTCCACTTTAACAATCACCACCCAGAAAACCCCCTCCCCAAACACCCACCCAAACACTTGTACACTTTCGCACACAAGCAACACACGAACATGCATAGTGAGCGGTGGGGTAAGAGAAAGAGAGAGAGAGAGAGAGAGGGGGGGGGGGGAGGGGGGGAGAGGAGACAGAGAGAGAGAGAGGAAGCAGGGGTGTGCGGAAGTGGGGGGGATGGGGGGTGTGGGAAAGAAAATACATGTAAAGTACAAAGACAAAAAGAAAATACATGTAAAGTACAAAGACAAACGGGGGGGGGGGGGGGGGGGGAGTCAACTAGACTTGAATACACGCAATACATCAAATAACGAAATGCAGTTAAGCGATATCATCAATGTAAACATGTTATTCAAATATCTTAACCCATTACTGTTGTGCTTCAAATGACACGTGCAAGATTTCCGTCTAACACAGGCGTGCTGTAATCGTGCGGTATTTTATTTCTATTTACTCAGTCTTTTAATTGATGATGATGATGATGATGATGATGATGATGATGATGTGGTGGATGGTGGTGGTGGTGGTGATGATCTTTATTTCCAAGGGTAACAGATAAGCGAACACATGCTTTTTTTTTTTTCATCCGGCCCTTGCCCCACTAAGGGACTAACTAAGCATGACTAGCGACTACTAAGCATAACTAGCGAATAAGACTTACAAAAAATTGTAACTAACACATATAAATCTTCACAAATCCATTAAAAGTTGATGAGTTGTTCATCCGCTAACATTTAAGGCGGAGAGAGAGAGAGAGAGAGAGAGAGAGAGAGAGAGAGAGAGAGAGAGAGAGATTTCTCTCTCCTTCAACCATTCAAAAAAATATTAAATACTGGCAAAATACTGTTGGTTAAAATTACATTAGTATGCTTTCGTGGGCTTAATGATTGAGAAGTTGCTGTGCTTATAACAACGAAAGATGCGGCATAGGTGATGTATGCCAAAGATAGAAACCACGAGAGAAAAAAAAAAAAAAAAAAAAAAAAAAAAAAAAAAAACCCGTTACTTTAATTATTCCAGAGAATATTAACTGTCCAGCAGTATAAGCGTCATTGTGCACTGGGACACACGATGTAAATCATCAAAACCGGTATTTTCTGCTGCACGAACGTGCTCATTAATAATGCTCATCGAAAGTAGTTCCCATCCTGGGAGATCGTTGAACTAGTTTTTTTTTAGTCAAAGTCCCTCATCTGTAAATATGAATCTCATCATTGGTTTATATTCAGTGCAGAAATGTACTGTTTGATTTCTTGCGATGATGAATAATAAAACTAAGAAAATTATGAACAGCTAGTTCCTTTCGAGGATTAATCCGTTTCCGGGTGTAAACGGGCTAACAAACGCGGAGGTGTGTTGATGCTGGTAGAGACGATGGGCGAAGCAGACTGACGATTATTTTCAGTTGGCGAGAAAAAAATCGGGTGTGCTCCTCAGCAAGAAATCATAGAAATACTCCCAGCAGAATGTCGTCACCCGAAGCTGAGGCCCGCCAGGGCCTGTTAAGAGCTGTCAAAAAAGAGGCAAGTTGTTTTGTTCAGAGTTGTATGGTTGTGGTCGAATGAATGCAAATCAGCACGATAGTCATAATTTATTAAAAAACCAGTGCATGGTGCCGAGACCTTATGAGTGGCATGTTTGACATGGTCGCACACTAACATATTGTCATTCATAACTTCTTGCATGACACATGAGAGGTTTCATTAAATGCTCACTTAAACATGAACCTTCGATTACTGTGGGGAAAAAAAAATGTTTTGCTGTTTCTAGTAGCTGCTCGCAGAACAAGATCTTGGAAGATCTGCATCCAAATGGCAAGAGAAATTAAAAAGATATCAGTGACTGATAGAACAAAATAAGCATCAATAACATGCTGACAGTACAGCATAGATAATTCATTTTTTCTTTTGTTATGTTTTATTTTAATCATCAGCATTCTTGCATCAAGAGTTAAATCAGTTTAGATGTGAAATGGATTTCAGGGTATTGATGTACAAGATTTCCTTTCTTGTGCTTCCTGTAAAGAGTTTCTTTCAGTTGAAATATTGATACTGATGTTCTTAAATCTGTTGGCTATCTATATTCTGTTAACATATTGTTTATAGCGTTTGCAGTATGTTCTGTGACCAAACAACTCTCTCAACAGAAAGAAGAATTTATCATGAATATGGGAGGGGAAAAGAAAGGAAATCATTGCGCTCTCTCTCTCTCTCTCTCTCTCTCTCTCTCTCTCTCTCTCTCTCTCTCTCTCTCTCTCTCTCTCTCTCTCTCTCTCTCTCTCACACACACACACACACACACACACACACACACACACACACACACATACACACACACACATTCACACACACACATGCATGCATGCATGCATGCATGCATGCACACACCACACACACACACACACACACACACACACACACACACACACACACATCCCCCCTACCTCCTAGACATGCACTTGCACGTGTACATACACACATACACACACACACACACACACACACACACACATGCACGCACATGCGCGCACGCGTGCACACACACACACACACACACACACACACAGAGCAAACTCTGTAGCTTACATGCAGTGTAATTAGTATGCAAACAAAAGTCATGCAAAGCAGAATGTATCTCATGAAATGGAAAAGGCTTCTTCATAGTGACTGTCACTGTGTGTCTGAAATTTTGGAAGCTGAAAACATGGATCAGACACATTACAATTAAAAATGACTGAAACTTCATCTTGGCTGCCTTAAAACACTGTTTTGTGGGTTTGTTTGTTTGTATTGGTTAGTTGTGTTAGGTTTTATGAATATCAAATCTATTGAAATGCTTTTTAACATTGGTGATGTTCATGCTTGTTATGAACGTAACTGCATGTTTTGAAATGTTCACTCCAAATGGAAGCCCAAAACAATGTGCAGTATTTTGCAGCATTACCATCATGGTATTTTTAATTCTTCTTCTTCTTCTTCCTAAAATGCTGGTTCACTCAAAAAAATGAGTAGGTCACCAGCGCGCATGTTAAAATGTAAAACAAAATGAAATAAAATAAAAATAAAGTGCGACTCAGCCTGTTGGCCACTGGAGCGAAATTTGGCAACAAGGGGTCGCACACGATATTCAAAAAGTTAAAAGCAATGGCCAGATTCAGGCCCATGTAACGATAAAATATCTGGGTAGGTTAAAATACAAAGATCAGTCAATATGCAGATCTCAAGACTGTCGTATCAATTTGCTTCTTGAATGAGACTGCATTTGTGGCAATCCTGATGGCACCCGGCAGTGAGTTCCACAGCTGTACAGAACTAGGATAAAAAGAATGTAGATGGCTGTCAACGTTTGATGCAGGTATGGCATAAGATTGACCGCCACTCCTGGTGCTACTTTTATTCAATACTAGTTCCATTGGTATATCAACTTTAGATCAAGCATTCAGAAATGAAAGAAATAAGTCAAATTTTGTTTTTCTGAACCACAGTGTATAAACAGCTTAACAGGTGTTAGTAAGTATTAGTTTAGTTATTTACATGCTTGAGATATTGATAATTGCACAAAGCCTACAGTATAGCAAACTGGTTGAAAGCTTGCTCATCCAAGACCCTGAAAATATATTTTGAAGCATAATATATTTGGAATTTCCTTTGTTATTTCTCTTGTCTTTTGCTGACAATACACCTTGGTCTGTGGGAAGGAAGGCTACAAAAAATGCCTCAAGGTATTAAAATGTGAAGAGTTCCAAGCTTATGGAACAAAAGTAAGTTTGTTACTTACATAAATTTGAATCCTAATTTCCATGAAATGTGCTTTCTTTATGCAGGCTAACTGATCACCTCTGGCTGTTTCAGTTATAAAACTTCAATTGTAAAACTTAATTCTGTAAATGCCTTGACATGATATCACAGGAGGAGGATGCTATAAAATGCTTGATTAAGCTTTTCATGTACTCTGATAATTTTTATTGTGAAATTTACAATCCAGGTACTAACATTTTAAAAGCAGGACAGTACACATTATGAATTGACACCATGCACAGCAAACATAGAAGGTGTATTAATTTAGGGGAGTCACAAAAAGTTGACATAACACCATTGTTTTCCTCTCAGACATCTGTGCTGTGACCAACAGATGATGCAAACACTCAATAATATCACCGTTATCATCTGACAGTGGTGTGCCAAACCTTCAAGGGTCTTATTTTAAATCTGCCAGGTAACTGGAAGCAGATTGAGCACATGAGACTGGAAAATAATACTCGCAGACATCAAATCAAAGCAATGTTTTGTTTCATGTGAACAGTTAAGAGGTCAGCTGCAAACTTCCATTTTTAATGGAATCTGTGACAATCCAGGGAAGGCCTGTATGCACGATATGTGAAGAACGCTCAAAAGATTGTGATGTTCATAAACTGATAGAGTGGAAACAGACATGAAGAGATATTTTGACGATGGAAGCGATGGTAGTGGTAGATGGCTCTGATCATCATTATTCCATTGCAAAGCACACATTACTGTTATTCAGAGAATTTATAATATATACAATAAAATTTTATTTCTTGCACACATTACTGTTATTCAGAGAATTTGTAATATATACAATAAAATTTTATTTCTTACCTGTCAAAAATATCCACTTCACAGTCATCTGTTACTAACCAGATTCTGCAGATGCAGCTGTAAAAAGAAACAGAAGTATGCTAAAGGATAAATATGTTTTCCATATTACAGTTCATGAATTTTAATGAGAAGTTCCTGTAAAGTTCTTGGATGTTTTGTTTGGAAATTGAATCCTGTTAATGGATCAAGACAGGCACCACTGCTCACCACTGAAGTAATTCTGCAGGAATGCATTGTCAGTTCTGCTGGGTTGTCTCATGATAACTTGATGATCGGCCCCCTGTGGACAGACTGTTGTGTGGCTGTACCACAACAAGGCTGGATGCGACTTTGTTTTGGGAAGCTAGAGCAAGCGGCAAATTGTGTGAAACGTCACCTAGAATGCATTCAAAACAACAACAACAAAAAAGAAAAAGAAGAAAGAAAGCACGGATTTCACTCATGTTCATAGTGTCCTTTTTTTTTTTTCAGTGTGACAGATATAAGTGGGAAAGGAGGAAATATGTTTTGGAAGTGACTATGTTTTTGAGAACTTTTTTTTTCAAGTGATACTGACTGCTATCACTGGATTCACATTTAGAAGACGTCTATGTTTATGGGAAGTTATAAGTCTCAGTTTGTGACAGTTTCGTAAATGTGGCAACCAAAGTGCATTTGATGAAGAAACAATGTGCAGGGGAGGGTGTGTGAGTGTGTATGTATGTGTTACAGGGAACAGCACTTTATTTTTTTTGTTGTTTTTTTTTTTCTACGTTTTTAAATAGTTGTACTGTGCTAACAGGTCAAGCAGATCATGGAGGAATCTGTCACAAGAAAATTTGTCCATGAAGAAAGCAGCAGCATCATATCTCTGTGTGGTAAGTGTCTGTTATTGTTTAGAAGGTCTAGATCACAGTGAAGGACAGTTTGTGACACTGACACATACAGGTGGTACACAACATTAGTAATTTAATATGAATTTGTAGAAAGATTGGATGGCATAGATTTCAGTCTTTTACGCTGGAGTCCAGCTGACAATAAATGCACCAGTGACATAAAATTTGCACAGACTGTTTGTGGTATTACAACTGAATGCTGTATTCTTTAAAATTTTATGGAGAACATGCCCCCCACTTTTTTTTTTTTTTTTGTTGTACTCCCAGTTCTTATAGAACAGGGAGTACTTAACAATGGGAACGAAGAGAAATGCTGTGTGTGTGTGTGTGTGTGTGTGTGTGTGTGTGTGTGTGTGTGTGTGTGTGTCTGTCTGTCTGTCTGTCTGTCTGTCCGTGCTCAAAATGTGTTCTGCTCGTTCCAGACAAAACTTCTGGGCCAATCTTTCTGAAAATTTACAAGTATGTATGTTCATTATGGATCACAGATGATGATGCCAGATGTTTTATTTTACCAGAATAGCCATTACTAACGGCTGTAACAGCCCAAACGGTTCAGTGTCTGTTATTGTTAAGAAGGTCTAGAACACAGTGAAGGACAGTTTGTGACACTGGCACATACAGGTTGTACACAGCATTAGTAATTTAATATGAATTTGCAGAATGATGGGGTGGCATAGATTCCAGCCTTTTATGCTGTAGTCTAGCCGACAATAAATGCACCAGTGACATAAAATTTGCACAGAATGTTTGTGGTATGATTTGATTCATTTCATGAGTGAAAACAAAACCAAATTTAGCCAGGGAAAATGATAGTAGAATGGACAGGGAAAATAATAGATGGTAAGGGCTGAAGCCAATGGGGTTACTTGCCATGCACATCTTACTTTTAGACATGCAGTGTATGAAATGTCAGCATTAACATCACTGGACAGTTTAGATATTCCTTGACAGTGCTTCAGGCTGGCTCAGTGCAAGGTGTATTCATACCCATTTCTAGGTTAACTGGGGATAAGCATACCTCAAGCAAGAATGCTCTCTGGTTTATAGACTGAACTGAAAATAGACCTTTTTCAGTGTGTGGATGGTTTTGCTTTTATTGCCATTACGAACACTTTTTCTCTTGGATTAGTGGAAACTCTCAAAGAAAATTACTCCAATGGTCCTGAAATGTCATCTTTTGCAAAGGAAATGAAGCCAGACTGTTTCCAAAGACAAAAAAAAAAAAAAAGCTAAATGTTAGAAACTGGTATGTCTGACAGAATTGATAAAATGTTGTTTAAACTGTATACCCCCATTGTCAATTATTAGTAATTGATGAGAGCTCAGAAAAATGATGCAATGCATATGCTTACCCTTCTCATGATTTTTCTCTACATATCTTTTTAGCTTTAAAAGGTACACTTCCCCTATATTCATGTGACCAAAAACACTGCAGAAGAACAGTCTTCGTAGGTAGTAATTGATTTGTAACAGTAACTTCACAGTCTTTATGTGCTGTGGGAACACTACAGTAATCTTATAATAGAGTGAACACATCCTGATCCACGTTTTGATTCGGATCGATACCAAATTTAATGCGTTCAGCTGAGGTTCAGTACATCTTTTAACAAAGTTTGGTTAAAGTTGATTCACCAAGTTTTACATTATCAAGCTGACAGTCAAACAAGTAAACCGATACAGTTGAAAACGTTATGGGGGCAAATAGCCCAGTGATAGGTGCTGACTTCTTACCCCTGATATCATCTTGGCTGGACCTGTTGAAGATTTCTATCTTTGTTTCTTTCTCACTTTACTATGTGTGTGCGTGTATGAAGATTATTAACGTTTCTGAACACATATTACTCTCTTATTTCTCATTGCTTGCCTGTACATAATTTCATATGAAATGATAAATATAGGGGTTGGTGGTGGTATTGATGCAAAGATTGAAAAAAACAAATTTAGTGTTGCATGGTAAAAGGGATTAAGACATTTTGTTTGAATGCGGCTTTACAGGTGTGCCAGTTACGCTTTGAATACCTTGTTCAAATTGCGTATTTTAAAACTTTTTGGAAGTGTTGTACAGAGACAATAGTAAGATTTTGTAATGAAAGTATTGTAAAACATTTAACTTAAGAAAGCTTTTTCATACTACAGAGTCAGATGATATCGAAAGAACTACAACACCACAACAAAAAAAGATCAGATGACCCTATAGTGTTTTTTTATTTTCTAAGTAAGTCTAAAACCCTAAGTCATTTGAAACCATTTCATGAGTAAAGATAAACTGGAAAAGTTTTTTACAGTATAGATTAGTGTATTTCAGTGGTTTATTGAACATGGTAAAGTTCATATTTGATAGATAATCTGTTGCCTGAAAGTTTGACAGTTTGCACCACTTTGCTTGTCAGTCTGTGCCGAAACACTTTCAACTGGTAAATTCAGGGATTCTTGGGGCAATCAACATGTACTTCAGTATAAACTGTTTGATAAAACTTTCCCACTGTCTATACACACCAGTCTCTGTCTGTGTGTCTGTCTGTCTCTATCTGTCTGTCTGTCTCTCTCTCTCTCTCTCTCTCTCTGTCGTTCTCTCTGTCTGTCTGTCTGTCTGTCTGTCAATCTGTCTGTCTCTCTCTCTCGCTCTCTCAGTCTGTGTAGATTTGTATGTTTTTGTGTATGTATGTGTGCCGCTGTTTGCATGTATGCTGTAACATGTATCTTCCTCTCTGTATTTCGGTATATAGATTGTGTGTGTGAGTGTGTTGTGCATGCATATTGCTGTGTATGCGCATGTATGAAGTATATTTAGTGAGATATTTTGGTATAATAATGTACAGACATTTGTGAAGTGTTTATGTCTCAGAGAAGCAAACAGAGAGAAAGAGGGAGAGAGAAAGAAAGTTTCAGGCAGCCTCAGATTAATTCTTTTCTCTCCTTATGGTTGGGCCACCCCTTGTGAAAACAGTTACAGCTGTTGCTGTTTACTAACTTTATGGACCGGCTGTCAGCAGCAGGAGCAGTGTAACAGCCTTTAGATCGTCTCCTCCTTGGCCCGGATTGGTTTGGCATCTGAGCCTTGTCCCTATGGTGGTGCGTATTGTGTGCCTGGCTTGCCTGTAGGCTCTGATCATTATCTCCTGCGCTGACTTACCTCCAGGGTGCTGAGTGTCCTCATTGCTTCTGACATTTCCATTGATTCCCCCCCACACACACACACACACCCCCTCCCCCACACCCCAGTGCTTTCTTCTCCTTTCGCCCTCCTCCACTTCTTTTCTGGGGGAGGTCTCACAGGGTCTTTGAGGCTAACTGCTGTGCTTTTTAACTGCATTCTCTGACAGCTCTTCCCCCTCACTCAGTCTGATCTGCTTAAACACTCTTCTGAGCTTACATGCTTGAAAAATTTCTTTGGGGATTTGCGCCCCTCACTGCGCAGCCTCTGGCTGGATGAGAGAGATCCTGCTGAGTTGGCGGATGAGGTTGGTGGTTGGTTTCTTCGTCTAAGCAGACATCACTTTCTCACATGTTCCTTAATTCTTCTGACTCCTGTTTGAGTATGGAGTTTTTAACAAGTGTGCAGTTTTAACTGTACTAATGCAATGACTTGCTTGGATAGTGTTTTTATTCTTGACTGGCTGAGTACTGTATCATGGGTGATGTTCACACATTTAACACAAACTCTGGATCATGTGGTCTCGGTTTTTTTTGTTTTTTTTTTTATTCAGTAGTGTTGTAACCGTATTCCCTTACAATTTAAGCAGCATGATTTAACTCTGTCTGCTAACAAGGAGATGGTTGCATTCTGTTCTACCATATATCCTTTTCATCCGTAGTCTGAGAGCCCGTATGAAAACCGTTTTGACAGATGTAATGTCTGAGTGATGAATAATGTCAGACTTCTGTTGTGCTATGATGCATGTGGTTGAATTCCTGACTGTGTCTTATGAAGGAAGGGATGAGTTTTGTTTGAATGTTTGTTTGTTTGCCAGTTTGGGGGATCAAACATAATGTGCATAGTTACCAGTGTGTGTTCACATGCAGCGGATCGAATAACATACCTTGGGTGGAAGAAAATCTGTAGTGAAAGACTGTACTTGCTCTCTGAGGATTGTGATTTTAATTCTTGTGTGCCCAACAACAACAACAACAACAAAAATGGCGACCTTGCTGACTACTGTCATAGTGCCATTGTGGTGGTGTTTGCATAGTATTACTACTGTTCGATGCATCCTTTCCTCATGCTGACTTGGAATAATTATCTCCATAGCCATACCAACTGAGGATGGATGGCAGCAATGAAATGTTACTTGAACCAGCAAAAAAAAAAAAAAAAGAAAGAAAAAACAAAACAAAACAAAACAAACAAAAAAAAACCAACCTGACAAAAGCTTTTTTTTTTAAAATGAGAAGAAGAAGAGGAGAGAAAGAAGACGTTGGTTGTGCCAGCAGGAACTATGAGAGAAAAAAAAATTCTCCCAGAAGTAGTAACAAATGCTATTTCAGCCACAGAAGAACTCTCCTTTCCTGTTGTAACTATTGGAATGTTGGTGTCAGCTAGGCATGGTTTTAAATTCATGTGGTTCATGAGTATAACCTGGGTGACCAGTGGCACGATGAACGACATTGTTAAAGCAAGGTTACTTTCAGGGATCAAGGTGAATTGACACTTTTTTTTTTTTTTATTAAAGTGATAGACCAGTGGAGAAAAGTGTCGCAGAAGAGTGGAGGATAGGTCACAGTTTGCCAAATGCTGATCTTATGTTTTACAGGCCTCTTGACACTTTGGCCTTTTAGGTCACATTCTCTTGATTCAGGGTTAAAAAGAAAACAAGAAAAGAATAAAAAGTCCGAGATATGTTGGTATTTAAAAGAATAGAATACAGACATGTTGAAAATTTCTGTATGGAATTAAGAGGCAAAAGAGATAAAAGTTGTTGGTAGCTCTAGCAAGGTGGATTAAAGATCTCAACTTTTTTTTTTTCTACTAGCCTTACAAGGGCAATGCATTTGTCACTCTCACAGATTTACAATCCTTTGTAAGGAAGAACTACTACCCATACAGTTTGAGAGACTTGGGTTCTCTACCCATGCCGTTAGATTTAGAGAGACTTGAGTTCTCTGTTCAAGAGATGGCATGAATGCAGTGACAATATTCCATCATGCTTAACTTTGGTTTTTTTGTTTTTTTTTTTTTTTTTTTTTGAGAACATGCTGTGAGCACATCATAACCACCATGTTGAGTAGATGCCAGGGCAAACATGGACACATACGTAGAAGTGCAGTTACTTAAAGGACTGGACAAAGAGTTGATTTTCATCCCGTAATGATTGAAGGAGGACGAGGAAGAACACAAGAAGTTTTAGAAGAAAAATACTTTTTGCAAGAAATTAAAGGAAATGGACATCTCATTCACGATGGTGAGGAGGAGGAGGAGGAGGATGGCAAGGACTTTCAGTTTGTAAGCATGCATTTTCTCCTGTATCTTACATCTGTGTGTGTGTGTGTGTGTTTTTGTGTGTGTGTGTGTGTGTGTGTGTGTATTGATCAGGGCATGAAGGCAGCCCCCACCAGCAAGGCTTGTCCAGTTAGTGATGATAACCTGTAACGTTGAGTTTAATCCTGAGGTAGCAACAGCAGCTTACTTGTAATGATATTTTCTGCTTCATTAGTTGTAACAGGGTGTTGTGCTGCCCGCTTTTTTTCAGTTGCAAAGCAGAGCAACTGTGTCGATCAGTTGTGGCAGGTTTTTTTTTTTTTTTTTTTTTTTTTTTTTTTTTTTTTTTTTAAACTTTGACAGAGAGAAACAAAATCATGTGTTTTGACATCCAAAGTTGTGACATTAAATACAAATTACTTTAAGAAGACTTAAGAGGTCAAAACGCATCATGTTTTGTTTTGTGATTCGTTCGTTCATGTTTGGTGAGCATATTACTTGAACTTTTTAAGATTAGAAAATAAAAGTGTACATGTCTGTT
>JADBJO010021154.1:0-10000 GCA_016801955.1 Conus betulinus | reverse complement strand
CATGATTCTTCGCCCTTTAGAACCAACCTGGCAGCAGAGTTCTGAACATGCTGCAGTTTAGGGTAAAATATGCTCCAGGCTACGAGAAAATAATGCATTGCAGCAGTCCAGTTTAGAGGGAACAAAACAGTACCCTGAACTTGTAGCAGCTGGCACAGTTAAGTAGTAGTGAATGAAACTGATTCTGCAAATTGGATCCGTAAAACACATTGTTGAAAGATATATGATTGGGTGCCCAAGACTTATAATTGAGTACCAGAATTAAAGAGTCATGGGGCATGGTGAGAGAAAGGGATGTTGAACGTATCAAATTGTACAGAAGTTTGTTGTGATACAGGAAAAATCACTTTGAAATCAGGAGAGTTTCTGTTTTGTTGTCATTTAACTCATTAACGCTTGCTTTGTATCGTCAACTTTTTAACACAGTTGAAACAGTTCCGTATGTTACTAATGGTACTTAGGATCAGATCTGAGAGACATGAATAACAAAACTTGTGTCACCAGCAAAATACTGGCTGGAAACAGAAAAGAAGTATATAAACAATGTGAGATGCACATCATAAAAGGAACTTGCCCAAGAACAGAGCCTTGTGGCATACCAAAATGAAGGGTTTGTGACCGTGATTTTTTATCGTTGATCATCATAGTTTGCATTCTGTTTAACAAAGAGGTTTAAACTATGCCAGAGCTGTTTCAGAAGTCTATAAGTGGTTAGTGGTTGATTGTATTAAATGCTGCAGATAAATCAAACACCCAGCCCAGGCACATCACAATAATCAAGAGCAGTTAGTACACAGGGTAAAGTTCCACATTTTTGTGTGTGCCTGAGCATATTTGTATATAGAAAAATTACAAACGGACAAATCAATAAAAGAAGGAAAGAAAAAACTTTAAAACATAATGTGACTGTCAGTTTTAAATTAATTTTCATATTGATAAAATCTATATGGAAAACAAAGACAACAATAAAACACAGTTGGGTGGAAAAGGATTTGTTGGCTTTGTGACAGCAGGATGTCATTCTATTATCTCTGACAACCAAGTGAAATTGAACAAGTTAAAAACAAACTGATAACTGGAAAATGAAAATGGAAAATCATCTTTAGCCATCCCCTCTCCGCTATACTCTCTCTCTCTCTCTCTCTCTCTCTCTCTCTCTCTCTCTCTCTCTCTCTCTGTCAGTCTCCCCCCTCTGTCTCTCACCATTTGTCTCTTTCTCTCACCTTTTCTCTCTCTTTCTCCCACCTTTTCTCTCTCTTTCTCTTGCTCATGTGTATGTTGCCTCATTAACCATAAATTATTTTAGCCGAGTTCGACGTCAGAGGCAAGAAGGATAATTGTGTCTCGTGAAGATGATTAAAGCTATGAGAGAAGGGTTTGGCTTACTGGGGGAGAATCAGTTTGGGGGCTATTATATAGGTTGCACTGATTTTTTTTTCTTTAAGTTCATCTGAGAGATAGACTACAAAATGGCAAAGCAGGCCCATTTATTTCCAGGAAATCGACAGATTGAACAGTTTGTGAAACCGTATGAATAGAGTCCCAGAGTGTTTTTTTTTCTTGCTCTTTGACCAAAAATTGCGATAGGTGTAAGCAAAGTTTAGATTTGGTATTTCAGATGTATGCATATTTATTCTGACTGACTGCTTGTCTGACTGCTTGTCTGTCTGTTAGTCTGTATGCCTCTCTGTCTGTCTGGCTGGCTGGCTCTCTCTCTCTCCCCCCCCCCCCCCCCTATCTGTCTGTCTGTTTCTGATTCTGGTCTTTATCTGTTTTTGTTGTTGCTTTATTTTTTCATATTCTGTCTCCTGTGCCTGTACATTTTTTTTTTTTTTTTTGTCTTAGTGTCTGCCTGTTTCAGATTCAGATTCAGATTCAGAAAACTTTACTATCTCTTGTTAAAAGAGAAATTACATTTGTGACCACTGCCCTAAAAGTTAAGACATACATATTTATAGTTACAAACGTGACACTGAAAATTAAAATTACTTTCAAACAATAAAACATGCGTGTATCACCAAAATGGGAATTTCATTCTTTCTCCTTTTTGGTAGTGCAAATAAAGGAACTCATAATTATATATACATACATGTATGTATGTATACATGTATACTTTGTCTGTCTGTCAGCGTGTTTGCCAGTCTCCCTTATATCCATGTTTACCCTCCCCCACCGAAAGCTAGCAGAGTTGTCTGTTAGGCTGCCATCATGCATAAGGTATGACGTCAAACTGCAGTCCAGACATTTTCACCTCTGAGTTCCCCCTTCTCTTTTCCCTTTATCCCCTCCCCCCCCCCCCCTCCTACTTTTCATCCTCTTTACTGTCACCCTCCCTCCCCAACTTCCATTAACTCATCTCCCCCCCCCCCCCCAACCCCCATTCCCTTCGCTTCTTCCCTTCCCTGCACCTTCCTCATTCCCATCCACTCTAAACCATGGCTAATGACACTTGGCTGTGAACGTGCGTGGGCGGAGTGTCTGTGTGGTGCTGGTGACACTGGTGACAATTACTGACGGGCAGAACTTAATGTCGTGAAGAATGGACCCAGCCTACCCAAGCATGAGGGGCGAACCACGTTGGCATTTGGCTAACCCAAGACTGTTGGTTGGTAGGGTGGTGGGTGGGTGGGTGGCTAGGTTAGCTTATTGATTGGCGTCGTTGAGAGAAGCTTGATATTATGGCAAAGGGAGTCCGTCTTTTTTTGCATCCTCCCCCCCCCCCCCCCCCCCCCCCCTCCCCCACCTCTTGCAACCCCTGAAACATGCCCTTCCTCCTCCCCATCATCTCCCCCCCCCCCCCCCCCTCTCTCTCTCTCTTCTCATTTTCTTTCTTTTTTTGTATGTCATTTGTCTGTCTGCCTGCCTGTCTGTCTGTCTGTCTCTTTCTCTCTCTGTCTGTCTCTGTCTCTCTCTCTCTCTCTCTCTCTCTCTCTCTCTCTCTCTCTCTCACACACACACAGGTTCATGCACACAGGCTTCATTATTCATGCAAGCCTGACAACCAAATCTCGGCCCGTTGTTCCAGAAGATCAAAAGCCTGTGGTGTATTTGCCTGTGGCAGGATGGTCCTATCCTGAAGAACTGGATTTGACTAGGCTGTGTATTGAAGTTGAGGTGGTCTGATGTGCCACCACCCCCCCCCCCCCTCACCCTCACCCTTTCCCCCCCATGTTATTATTATTTTTTTTTTTTATTTCCAACCCACCTTTTCCACAATCTAATCACACTTTTTTTAAAAAAACTAAAATATAAAAGATTCTGTTGACATTTCTTCTTTTCTTTTTTTATCTGTTTTGTGTATGTGTGTGTTTATGTGCGTGTGTGTTTGTGTGTATGTGTGTGTTTTGTGTGTGTGTGTGTTTGTGTGTATGTATGTGTGTGTAAAGGTGGAGGGGAATTTGGTAGGAGGGGAGGAATCTTCATTCTAAATAGAAACAATGAATCAGCGATTTATTTGTAGTTGTTTGTTGTGAAAGTGTATAGTTTTCCATGCCCTTTTGGTAGTCTTGTGCACTTTCGTCACTAGGGAAGAGGTTGTATTTCTGAAAGAGATTAACATTTTTCATCTGATCAAAGAAAGATTTTTAACTAAGTTTCTGGTGCGTTTTTAGGTGTATTTTAAAGAGATGTATGATCTTTTTTCACAACCTTGATAGGGCCCTTTGCGGTTGGTTGGGCTATAAGCATCGTTACCTTACCTTACCATATTCTTGCATTTGTTGGAAAGTTCAATAGTCTCTTTTGGTTTTGCAGAGTCAAATCTTGGACCCTGTCTTTCTGCCCAGCAGAAATTATCCAAATATTGTTGTGAGTTTGTATGTAAGAAGTCAGAGTTGTTTATGACACACACACACACGAACGAACGACACACACACACACACACACACACACACACACACACACACACACACACACACTCTCTCTCTCTCTCTCTCTCTCTATCCTCCTTTCCTTCCTTCATAACCCTTCACCTCCCCCTTCCTGACCAGTTCTACCAGACCCTATTCTTATTGCATGTTATTAAACCAGAATAGGTTGTATTGGTCTTAGGGAGCAAGGATGAGTTCTACTCTGCCCCTCTCCCCCCTCCCCTCCCCGTCTCCTCCCTGTGCCATAACTGTGCTCTTTCTCTCTCTGTCTCTGTCTCTCTTTCTCTCTCTGTCTGTCTGTCTCCACTCTCTCTCTGTCTGTCTCTCTCTCTCTCTCCCTCCCTCCTTCCCCCATCCACTCTCTCTCTCTCTCTCTCTCTCTCTCTCTCTCTCTCTCTCTATCTCATTTGTTATTGACAAGCATATATAATTCTTACTTACCACATTGTCAGCTGAGAATGCTTAGAAAAATGCTTGGCTTATAGATGAATAAACTTCCCGTATCTCTGTCTGTATCTCTCCATGTCTCTGATTAAGTCTCTGTCTCTCTTTCTTTCTCTCTCTGTGTCTCTCTCTCTCTTGCTCTCACATCTTTTGCTCTTGCATCTCTCTCACTCTCTCTCTCTGTCTCTCTCTCTTTCTCTCTCTCCCCCTCCCCGCCCTTCCTCACTCACCTTCTCTCTCTCATTTGTTATTCTTTTGTCTGTCTCTGAGTCTGTCTTGTCTGTCTGTCTGTCTGTCTGTCTCTCTCTCTCTCTCTCTCTCTCTCTCTCTCTCTCTCTCACCCTCCCTCCCTCCCTCCCCTCCCTCCCTCCCTTACCAACCCTCTCTCTCTCTCTCATTTGTTACTGCTCTGTCTGTCTTGTCTGTCTGTGTCTGTCTCTCTCACTTCCCCTTTCTCCCCCCCCTCTCGCTGTCTCTCCTCCCTCCCCCTCTCTCATCCACCCTCTGTCTCTCATTTGCTATTGACAAGCAAATGTAATTCTTACTTGCCACATTGTCACTGGCAGTTGAGAATGCTTAGAAGAAAGAAAAACAAAACTCGATGAACAGAAAATTAAGCTTTTGGAGCAAAACTTTGAAGCGCTTGCAAACTATGTGAAATGGGCTTTCAAAGAGCAAGGAAACTGGTGTGATACAAACTGGGACTTGGTGTGAGTGATTAAACTAGCTCATGTTTGTGTTTGCCAGTTGTAAATGTATCCCCCATATAGGAGAAGAAAAGAAAAAGAGCGATTCAGTGTAGAGAAGCACTGTGTTGCACAAGGAGTAGACATGAAGGACATCTTTTCTTGATGATGTACTGCTTTTCCTTTTTTTTTTCCTCATTGTCCTATGAATACATGGACAAGACATGAATGAATCAGTGTAACTAACTGGCAATGGGTTCTTACAATGTTATCCAGTTCTTTGACATGTTCTGTCATTGTACATTACCCTTGTCTGCTGCAATTCATACTAACACACAGCTATTGACTCCATCTTGGGAGCTCTTTTTTGTTTTTGTTTTTTAGTTGGGCACAACAGGTAATGATTTTTTTTTTTTTTAAGCTGCGTTAAGTTCTTTAAAAGTGGGAAGGAATGGGTATGGTTGTGAACAGGGAGAGAAAAGTGCACAGTTAAATAAATATGAAATTGATAAGGCATTTGTTTATCTTGCGTCAGACAGCAGTATATTATGATAACCAAATTAAACAAAGAACGTATCTTCCCTAGATAAAGAGAGAAAGGGCAAAAGATCATGCAAAAGGTTTTTTAGCATTAGCTTAGGAACAGTAGCTGTCATTAGAAAAGATGAGTAGGGTTGCTGTTTCATAATTGACATGACTGCCTTAATTTAAACTATGTGAATTATGATTTAACGTTTTCCATATTCTTTGTATGTGTTCATTTCATTTTGGTATGTACTGTGAAAGTTATCGTGTAGGACAAACACCGATTCTTTGTGAAGTATTGATAACAAGAAAGGGTTTGCAGCTGAAGTTAGTACATGAGGATTAAAAAAAAAAAAAAAAACAAAAGCAATAACAACAACAACAAGAGCAACAACAACAAAAAACACCATTAGATAGAGAATAACAAAATCGGCAGTATGTGACTGGGAAATGCAAGCTTGGCAGCGCAGTGTCTTGGCAGTGTCGTGTCGGTGTCCGGTGTCCGTGTCAGTGCCCGCTCCTTTCTGCCTCATGCCCATCCTCAGGGACCAGACTTGCTGAGCTTTCATATCCTGGCTCCACTGCCCAGGGAGGTGGGAATGCAGAAGGTGGGAGGAGGAGGAGGTGCCCTGTGTGACCACCACCACCCCTCCTTCATCCTCCCCTCACCCTGCCTCCATGTCTCCCCCCCCCACCCCCCACCCCTTCCATGCCTCCCTAAGGTTCCCCAAGCCTTGCCACTGGCTGGTGTAAACTTGGTGCTTTTCGGATCAATAGCTGTGGAATGGAGGAGAGGACTGATGGCCTGCCACTTCCAATCTTATGGAGGGGGAGGGTCTTGGGGAGAGGGGGAGGGTGGAGGTGGGGGCATGGGGGGGAGGGGAGGTTAGATGTATGTGTAGGGTCACCTGGTATATTGCTTTGCGTTAATTGAGTTCCTTGTTCTTTTGTGTTTTCTAGTCATGATTTGGAAAGTGTGCGGTTCACTTCCTGTACGTACCCTGCATTTGCCCATTTTTGTTTCACACATGCGTGAATGTGCGAACCAATGAGCTTTTATATACACAACACACAACACACACACACACTTGCACAGTATACACACATGTTGTAGGTTCCTTATTGAATTTTTCTGCCATACCCTGCCTCACCTCTGTTGAAAAAAAAAAAAAAAAAGTTTCTGAACTCTTCTTACTTTTTCTTCTTCGTTCTTCATCTGAACTTGCAGGTTCACCAGTCATGACATTTTTGTGCGCGTGGCTATTTGAAAAAAAAAAAAAAAATCTCACTGTAAAGGCAGACGCTTCCTGTTTTCAAGGTGATGATGTCTCAGCATGATGCCATTGTTCATTTCTTTTACCTTCATCTTTAATCTTTTTATTTTTATTCATTTCTTAGGTTTTTGTTGGTTATTTTTTAAAATCTATCCGATCCACGCTCAGTGGCCTACTTTTCTACAGTAGAAGGGATTTATTGTTGGTATATCCTTTTTTTTTTTAGGATTTTATTTAGTTTTACTTTATTTTTCAAGCATCTGTTCACATACAGATCTTGGGATAAAGTGCCATTCAAAAGCTTCTGGTGTCTGCGCAGAAGCCAATTCAGAAAAGAACATCTTTTAACTTTGCTGACTCGAGCAGAGGTCGAACACATGACCCTTGGATCAAGGGAACAGCAGTCCAGCCACCAGGCCCCAAACCCCCTCAACCCCCACTACCCCTTACTCCCTTCCCTTCATGGTCTCTCTCCCCGTTGCACTTTCCCCTCTCTTCTCAGCGTTTCTCATTTTTCAACTCAGCTGCTTTAATGTTTGATTTCGTGAGTTGCTGCACTTTGGCGGCAGAGTCTGACCTTGAGGTATGTGGTGTGTGCAGAAAGTCGCTGGACAACAATAAGAATCAGACCAAGAAAGGTCAGCAGGCGTCGGGGAGTGGCAAGTACCTGTGGCTTCGTCATGCCATCTTTGAGAAACAGCTGGCCAAAATACTGGATTATCTGGTGCAGAACAGCAGGTAACATTCTGGTCATAAGATATGTTTGATATGCAGTTTTCTCTGTGTGTGTGTGTGTGTGTGTGTGTGTGTGTGTATGTGTGTGTGTGTGTGTGTGTGTGTGTGTGTGTGTGTGTGTGTGTGTGTGTGTGTGTGTGTGTGTCCAGTGTATGTTTATATTATTTTAACTTGTATTTTCAACGTTGGAAAACAACCTAAACAAAACAATAGATCTAGAGTTCTGCATGTAAGTGAAGATGTGTGTGTGTGTGTGTGTGTGTATGTGTGTGTGTGTGTGTGTGTGTGTGTGTGTGTGTGTGTGTGTGTGTGTGTGTGTGTGTGTGTTTCCTGAAAAAGAGGGGATGGAAAGAGAGATAATGCATACAATGGAAAACATGCATTAGCATCTTTGTGCAGATGAAAAATTTCTCTTTATATTTCCTTTCATGAAGTGTATTTTATCTGTGGTGTGTGTATTTGTGTGTGTGTGTGTGTGTGTGTGTGTGTGTGTGTGTGTGTGTGTGTGTTGACAGCAAGTATTACGAAACTGAAGCCCTTGATAGCAGATCCGGTGGATGGTCCTATCTTTGCTTCATTGCTAGGTGAGTTTGATGATTCTGACAAGCTCATTTTTGTGTAGGTTTCATCTTTTTTTTTTTTAACCACACCACTAGTCATTGTTTTTTGTAGTTGTTTTATGAAATGTGTACTGTTCCAGTTTAAACTTTTGCGAAGTAAGAGAATGAACACAGACATCAAATAGGAATGCTTTCAGACACATTTAACTGGGTTAGCCCTGTAAACAGATATCCATGTTTGCTTGTGGAAAATTTTGAGTTTGGAAAGAGTGGCCTGGCGAAGATCTTTATCCTTACTCTAACTGAAAAGAGACAAATCCAAACCAAAGAGTCTCCTGAGAAAATCGCATTGTTGCAGTAACGAATTTCATGTTCTAAACACCCATGATTTAAGTATTGTTTTTATTTGCTGTTTGATTATTTTTGTTGTTGTTGAATAATCCTCTTGGCTTTGAATTAACTCTACACCAACATTTTTTTGAACCAGTCCCTATTTAGACAGAGCATGGAGGGGAAGGGTATGGTGCTCCACAATTATTTTGTCTAGTTGAGCTGGGAAAGTACACCTCCGTTTATTCGTTTATTTTCAGCTTTTCATTAGTCATTATATGCTACCAGAAATTCTTGATGCTTTTTGTAGTAGCCTAAGATAATTAGTCATTTCAAGAATGCCAATTTTGCTTTGGAAATTTGTTTGCATGCCATTTTTTCTTTGGAAATATCTCTTGCACTCTCCCCCCCCCCCCCCCCCCTTTTTGTTTTTTTTTAAACCATGCAAGACCACACACACACACACATACACACACACACGCGCACACACACACACAAATTGTCTTGGAAAATAAAACAGCAAATATTAGAACACTTAGTCTTCTATCTTCACTACTCTCTTCTTTACTGTCCTGACTATCACTCCTTTTTTGTTTATTTGTTTGTTTGTTGGTGGTTGTTTTTTTTTTTTGTACTGACAGTTGGCTCAGAGTATATCCCAGCAGTCCACCTGTGTCTGTTCAGTTTTGAGTTTTGGTGGTATTCTTTGTTTTTGTGTAACTGTGTATGAAATGGAAACTGAATTTAACCCCCCCTCAAAATGATTGAAAACAAATTGTGCAGTTGGTCCCTGTGCCCTTGACTACACCAAGATGAAGACGGCGGACCATTTTTGGACTGATCCGCCAGCTGATGAGTTGGTTTCAGCGACACCGCATTCACTCCAGCGGGAAGCATGCATTTGCCAGCCCAGGCTCTCCGAAACGACCAGGGCTGCAGGTCAGACAATATCTGGATACTGTGTGTGTGTATGTGTGTGAGAATGTGTTTGCGTTTGTTTGTATGTGTGTGTGCCTGTGTGTATATATATGTGTGTTTTTTTGAGAGATTCTCTGTGTTTACGCGCTTGTGTGTGTGTTTGTATGAGTGTGTGTGGTGTTTTGACAGTGCTTCAGAAATGCAGCATAACTTGCACAGACCGACTCGTCAGCGTGAAACAGCGCCGTCTTCAGAATAGAAGAAAACAATACTTATGAACGTCTGATAATGCTGGACTCCATTTCCAAAGGAAGGGCAGACACAAAGAAGAAAAATATCAGTTGAAGGACAAAAATATCTGTTCTATTTTCTATGTGAAAAAGAAAGGTTAAAAAAAAACCAGCTTAACAGACTCATGCAGCCAGCATACACACACATACACACACACACACACGCACACCCACATGCATGCATGCACACACGCACATGCATACACACACACGTGTACGCGCACACACACTTACACACACACACATACACTCACACATTGATAGACACATGTATGTATTCACACAGTAGACAGAATGGTATTTACAGTAATATTGCATTTTAATCATTTTACATATGTTTGGCAAATACATTAAGAAGATGGATTTTTT
>JADBJO010021153.1:0-27500 GCA_016801955.1 Conus betulinus | reverse complement strand
GGTTGAATTCTACTATTTTTGTTTTGCTTGAGATGTGTTTGATGATTCTGTTAAGCAGGTTATTGGGTAATAGGCCCTGAACTGTGACTGGTACTGGTAGTCACTAACGGTTGGTTGTTGGTTGGAGTAAATATGATTTACGATCTTACTGAATCATTGTGTCTTGGAAACTTCGATGGGGACTGAAGTCGTAGGAATATAATTCGGACGGTATAACCACTGTTATGAAGGAACGGTTACAATTACGTTTGCGGCCATTGATGGAAATGGAAAGTCTATGGAGTCAGTTTAAGTTTGTGATGGAAAGTTTTCTGGTGGGAGAGAATTTGATGTCAAGGTGGCTGATTGTATAAGTCAAGGTTTAAAATTCCAATCAGCTGTCGCACTTTGGGTTGTGACATGTACATCTCAGGATTATATTTAATGAGTCAATGTGAAATGCTAAAAAAAAAACCAAAAAACAAAAAAAAAAAAACACACACACACACACACTCAGAACCGTTACTTAAGTGAAGCAGCAAATAACTTTATTCTTCTGTGGTAGTAAGACATTTTCCTTTTTCACAGGTTCCGGCGAGTTTTCTTGCTTTCTCCTGCACAGCGAATCCGTGAGAGGGTCGGCCTCTCGGGTTGGGGGGTCGTCTTACCTCCACTTCCACTGTCATCCCTGCCCATTCCTCTGCCTGGAGTGGGGACGCACCTGGATCCGGCAGGGTGTGTTCTGGACTGGATGCCAACTCTGTCTGCTGTAGTCCCAGTGTTCACAGTTCCTCCAACTTCAGTTCTGTCTTTTCTTCGCGGTGGGCAAGCACCTTGAGGGCCCACTAGAGGTATAATGTGCGGTACATCATCTGCTGCTGTGAATTGTGAGTGGTGTAGTTGGTGCCTAGTAGGTAGGGGACCAGACTCTTCGATTCATCACTACTTTATTCCAGCTACTTCGTCTCAAACGCTCCAGTGTAGGTCTTGTGTGTACTTTTCCTGTCGGTACAATGATGTGAGGGCGTGGTGAATCAGAGACAGACCTTGACGTGGTGATATTGGGAAAAAACTTACTGTATTGGCGTGTGTGTGTGTGTGTGTGTGTGTGTGTGTGTGTGTGTTTTTGTGTGTACAAGTGTCGAGTGTCCGCCAGGGACTTTGAGTGAGATAACATGAAAATATAGAGGTAAAGAAAAAAGGTACCTTTCAGGGAATCCTTCAACGTTTCGTGCTGTAAGCACTTGGTCACGAAGTGAAGTGTTGAGGTTGTAGGGGAAGCTGCCAGGTTTCTTGTGACCACAGTTCAGCCAAAAAGGTGGGGGGGGGGGGGGGGGAAGGTGAACTGTGTTAATATGGTCAACAAAAGGGGGTGGGGCAAAGAGGGGGTGGGGAAAGGTGGGAGGGAGAGGACCATCTGGGTGGTGGTTTACAGAGAAAGGCGAGGGGGTGGTGGTGGTAAGGAAAACATGGTATAGAACATTGTGTGTGTGTGTGTGTGTGTGTGTGTGTGTGGGGGGGGGGGTATTAACCCTGCAACAACTATCCAAGGCCCATCAGACCATATGTTTCAGGTGAAATCCCATTTCACATGCCAAACTCAAAATGTTGTCTATGTCCTGACCTGTACCTTGTGTGCCATGATGTATGTAGGAGAAACATACAGATCACTCAATGATCGCTTCAAAGAACACAGGGACAACATCCTGACAGGAAAAGATACACCAGTGGCAAACCACTTCACTTTTGAACACCATAACCTGTCGCACATCAGAGTGGCAGTGCTTTGGCGCAATGGACAAAAAGAGGGCCAATACCGCAAATTCATGGAAAGCCAGCTAATACAACGCCTTGGCACTTTGAGTCCTTATGGACTCAATGTCTGGGAATGAACTTGTTCATCTAAGCTGCACCCCACCCCCCCCCCCCCCCCCCCCCCCCCCCCCTTTACCATGTTTTCCTTACCACCACCCCCTCCCCTTTTCTCTGTAAACCACCACCCAGATAGTCCTCTCCCTCCCACCTTTCCCCACCCCCTCTTTGCCCCACCCCCTTTTGTTGACCATATTAACACGTTCACCCCCCCCCCCTCCCAACCTTTTCGGCTGAACTGTGGTCACAAGAAACCTGGCAGCTTCCCCTACAACCTCAACACTTCACTTCGTGACCAAGTGCTTACAGCACGAAACGTTGAAGGATTCCCTGAAATGTACCTTTTTTCTTTACCTCTATATTTTCATGTTATACGGAAAAAGGTACAGCAGTCAACATTTCTTCTATCTTCTTTTGAGTGAATTACTTAAAGTGCAAGATTGGGTTTCGGGTCATTTGAACAATTTAAGTGCTTTAAATGATATTTTAGGGATTGAGTTTGGATGTAAGGATAGTCTGATACCAGTAGAGAAAATTTAGTATAAGGAATACAGCTTGGGAGAACGAGGGCGTAGGCTGAAGCATTGCGTGGACATCCCGGTTCGATGGAATATCAACCTTGTTTGATATTTCAGCCCGGGATTACCAGGTGATGTAGTTCTTCACTCTTGTTTCTTCTGGTATTGGCCTTCAGTGGGCTGAGGTGTGTGTGTGTGTGTGTGTGTGTGTGTGTGCCTCTTGAGGGAAGGGTCATTACAAATGAATGCGCAGCACATGCGTGCACAGGTCTGCATAAGGGGCCATGTGATGATGGTCGCGCATTGGTGTCATTAGTATAGTTGGATTCCTTTTTGCTTTGTCTGTTTGTGTTTTTTTTTTTTTCCGTGTGGGGAAAACTGCATGTGTGTGCTGGATGTAAAGATCTTGGTGTTTCCATCTGCCATTCTGTTGGTGAGACTACGTGTGTGAATGCAAATAAAGCCTTCTGTTTGTGCACCATATTTCCCTCTGTCTGTGTGTTTTGTTGTGTGGCGTCCATACTCTCAAGTAGAAGGGGGAGGGGTGGTTATAAAGGGGTGTATATATATATATGTATATATATATATATATATATATATATATATATATATATATATATGGGACCAGAACGTGCATCATTTGGCACTATCCAAGTGAAATGGCAACAGTGTCTGTGTTCTTTGGTGGTTTGTCTTATGGCGAGCTGATTTCAACGCGTCTCAGAGTATGTGAATGATGGTGCTAGTAAACAGTAACCTTTTTGTGGCTGTATTTGGAATTGTCAGAATGAGTGCAGTGCGGCTATTATTACAGACATGACAAAACTATGAGACAATAAAACATATTTTTTTCTTCTTCTGAGACAATGACATATAGATTCTTCTTCTTCTTCTTCTTCTGATGATGATGATGATGATGACGATGACGATGACGAGCACATACATAACGCCTTTCTTTGGTTTTAGACCAAGCTCTGAGCGCTTTACAATCCACACTTTGCCTTACACAGTCGGCTGCTTACCTGGGTATATCCCACTGAGGAGCTGCATGTGGGCGCTACTTGTAGTCTTTTTCCGTGTTATGAAGTCTCTCAATCAATCAGTTTATCACTTATAGTTTATTTCTCTCCCTTTTTTTCTGGCACATGCTCTGTACAAATGTGTCATCCTTATCAACGGCCGTGTGGCCTTCTCCCCGGAAAGTGGGAGGGGGATTTTACACATATGGAAGATGTTTTGCATGCCCTCACACAAAGAACCTTGGTTCATAATCTCCTTCAAGGAATTCTTAGGAAGTGAAAACAAAGCCAGTGTTAACCCTGAGGGACAATACCTCCTGTGAAAAACGCTGCAGTGGAAATTGGCCCCACCCCCAGGATCAACATAATTGAGAGTGTGGCGTTCTTCCAGCTGAACTATTCCAGCCCCTAAGTAGATGAATCTCTGAAAAGGAATGCATGGACACATATGTGAATGAATACAGATGGATAGATAAATAAAGAAACAAATAAGTAAATAAATAGATACAAAAAAAAAAGAACACACACATACATACATACATACATACATACACACATGAATAAATACATAAGTAAATAAAAATAAGATAAATAAGTAAACAAACACATGGAAGTGGGGCAACATACATCCGGTGCACACTGCTTGGCATCGAAGTCAGTCCCACATAGAAATCAAACTTGCGGCTACGGGCCCACACCAAATTCTTCAGTGCTTTGACTTCCTCTGCTGTTCTCAAGGTCACCAAATGACCGCCCATATCTCTGCACGCCTCCTGGCCTGGCTATGGGTGAGTGGTCCGGCTGGTCTGACAAGAATGTAGCAGCGGTCCTTCACCTTGAAGCCACCTGCGCCACAGGTTTGATACCTGCAGTGCTCCTCGTCTTCTGCCCCAGAGCACTGCACTCTCAGGTTACAGGCCAGGTGTGGCCGGGAAGTGGGGCCAGTGTGGCACTGAGCAGTTCCACTCACCATTCTCCTGCTTCTCTGGGACAGCCTGAGGCTGTGACAATACCACAGTTAGAAACATCAACACACACACACACACACACACACACACACACACACACACACACACACACACACACACACACACAGAGAGAGAGAGAGAGAGAGAGAGAGTTTTCATTGTAGCGTACAAGACAAGACTGGATCAGCATGCATTAAATATATCAAAGTCTCTTCTTCTTCAAGATGAATAAATGCAATAAGATGGGATTCTATCATAGTTAATACATAGCCAGTAGTCTGAATCCTTTATGCCAGGATGATTTTTTTTTGTTTATTGTTTATTTTACTGAAAACTTGCCTGGCTTGCTTGACTAGAAAAACCCCCCCCAAAAAACTAGAGATATCTCTCAAGGCTTTTTCCTCCAAAATTGAGGAGTCTCTTTTAGACATATTTGTGAAAGACTGCAACACCAACAGGTAGAGCAGTGCATCACAATCATATAATTCATCACAACATTTTAGTTTGGGTCTTCTTCCTGGGCGATTAAATGAAAGAATCCATCACTAGGCGATCAAATGAAAACAAAAATCCTAAGATACATTCCATTAATATGATTGGGCAGAAAATATCATCACATCAAATGAAATACCCTGGACATGACATAGAAAAGATACAGGTATTCTTGCATTATGAAATGCATTCTTTCCTGAAAACACTTAATAAAAACGCACTCTTACCCTAAAATCAACATTTATGCATTGCTTATTATCCCCAGGGTAAATCTGATTACCCCAGGAGAAAAAAGGCATGCACTACTTTAGGCCAAGTCACCTTGAAACGAGCAAACCCAACAAATTTGGAAAAAAAACGTTTTCTCAGCATAGTTGGAATTCTATTGAAAAGTGTATCCAGAGGACATGAATCGGTAGGTCTATCATTATTTGATCATGGAAATTAAAAAAAATACAAACAGAAGACTTCACTGCAAGAAATGCGCAGAGAAAAAACATGTTGTGTAAGAGATCTACAGGTAGTAAGGGTGAGTTCCTAAATCACAGAACACTCTAAAGACGACACAAATCTGACTTTATACATTTTTTTGTGTAATGCAGAAGCTGTTAGCATACAATCAAGGAATATAAAAAGTAGCAAAACATCACTGTCCCAGACAAAAGTAGCAACTCGCTAAACTAAGCCGTGCTGTTATCAGCAAGTATGCAGAAAGTTCTCGATTGTACTATATCATCATGTTAGGAGGAGGTATATAAAAAAAATCTTTGACAATGTACCCTTTACGCTTTAAGTAGAAACTAAATACCTATGTAGAGTTAATGACAACATCAATTGTTTTTTTTTTTTTTTTCGCAAAATAGAGAAAATAAAAGAAATGAAAGTTGAACTGCTGTAAACAAATACATGTTATTGAATGTTAATGATTAATAGCTTTATTAAAATGATAACATTGTAAATAATTACAGACACAATTTCTGTAATGAACGAAATTATCAAACAGGACACTGTTCACACAAATGTGGGCACTTTCAGTCTTTCATGGCTGATCTAAAACCCATTCGCAGTGACGAATGCATACACTGCCACTGACTTTCATTTGATCTTAAATCAGTCTTGTTTCATGCAAAGAAAAAATAAAACAGATCCAATAATAGGGCTAACAAGACTACCTGGCAGATTGTTCATATACAAGAATAAATCAACATGGTTGAGCCAAACATTTGTATTCATTTTAAACAACTGGGTTCTACGTACAAAACAGTATTATATTTTCAACAATGAGAAATTAACTGTACTTAGAAGAAGAAGGGGAAGAAAAATGCTTTTGTACAGACACTAGGTATGCTGATCTGAAAAAAAAAACCAACAACAAAAAAACAAACAAATTAAAAAAAAAAAAACCATCAACGAATCTGTTGCTCATTCTTAAAATTGCGTTGTTAATAAACTCACTGAAGAAAATTATTATTTTTGACCGCTTATCTTCTGTCAACAATACAAGCTATGTATTTTTTTTTGAAAATTGAGAAAATAGAGAACAGATAGATAGATAGATAGATAGATAGATAGATAGAGATAGAGAGAGAGAGAGAGAGAGAGAGAGAGAGAGAGAGAGAGAGAGAGAGAAACCAACACTCTTCAACGGTTTGGTCATAGACCGTCTTCATGACTGATTACAGAGCATACAATCTGAAACTGTCTTCCAGTCAGTACAAAACCCTTTAAGATGCGACGGTATTCAGCAGAATTTTTGTGTTTGGCGATGGTTGTAGGTATATTTTTTCGCTCGTAACATTTCCTGTCAGGTGCAAGAGAAATGTAAGGGTGACATCAGTGTTTTCCATGGAGAGAATGATCTTAATCATTCAGTCCTGTGCTACACTGCAAGAATCTACATATAAATTCATTTATTTCTGTTTGTTGATCATCTTACTATCTGTCTTAGAATCCCTTTCAAACACACACACACACACACACACACACACACACACACACACACACACACACCACACATACACACACGTGGGGAGGGACTCACATACCCACCACCACCACCACCACCCTCCCCCAGGGAAAAAGAAAACATTATTGCCGACGTTGTTTCTTACTTGGCTTGCTTTCATTTGGTAGCTTGTTTCTAGGCATGGGCGCACTTTGTGCGCGCGCGCGCGCGCGCGGCGCGCGCGTGTGTGTGTGTGTGTGTGTGTGTGCGCGTGCGCGCGCGTGTGTGTGTGTGTATGTGTGTATGTGTGTGTGTGTGTGTACACTTCATTATTTTTTTCATTTCCTTTCCCTTTAAGTCGTAAGGAACATTGCTGTGAGTGTCATACAGACACTGTACCCAGTCTTTGTTTTATAACGCTGTACATAATGTCCCACCTGATGTAAGGTGTAGAGAATCCTAATCCAGCGAACATAAGAAAATTCGTGAATTGCATAATGTTAAAACGCCATAGAATCATGACGCCGTGGTCCCACCTATACATTTTGGCAGTCCTGAACCAGAAGTACAATCGCTCTATCCCTATGTAGATTTCTGGTAAGGGACACAAATACATATATTCCTTGGTCCACAGCAGGTGCTGTTCCCCATCACTGTGGCTGTAGAGACTGAGCTGTGATCCATAATCTATTTCCACGTGCAAGGCACTGAGCATGACCATGTGAGAGGCAGGAACTGTCAGTGTGGCCGTCATCACAGGGACGCCCAGGGGATGATGAATCATGGACTCAGGGTGAATCCTGGTGACTGCACAAAACCTGTGGAACATAGGAATCGCCCTGTCAGCGTGGAACGTGAACGTGCTGGGACAGGGAACACGAGGCAACTGTATTTGTGCTTAGCCAATGCATCCTTAATACGCGGCCAAAAATGATATCTTTTCATTTATGAGAATAGTGTGAAGCTCACTGCACTAAAACACTTGCATATATACGATATACTTGTTGTATATACGATATACTTGTTTACTTTAGTAACTTCAGTTCTATGTGTTCCATGGAGAATATTTTCAGTGTTTCCATTGGCTTTCTTTTATTTTAGTTTTCCCCTTTGTATCTTATTTTGTACGCCTCCTCCCCATGCACCCACGCGCTCATCCCAGCCCCCACCCCCCTCCCCCCCCCCCCCCCCCCCCCCCCCCCCCCCCCCCCGTCCCCGTCCACAGTAAACGGTCTGGCTCATCTTACCATGGCCTCGGCACCAGCAATCCACAGGGTTTAGTCAATGTAAAATCATTATGAGACAACCCACCAGAAGTGACAATGCGTTTGCTACTGAGTCACTAGAGGGCGCCACCATGTCCGTCCAACGACCCCCCCCCCCCCCACCTGAGTTTCCCCGATAGCGGTGACCTTAACAGAACTAAACTAAGCGTATAGACGTGGGGAAGTAATCAAAACTGAGGTCACCACAAAAGCAGGACATGCAGGTCTACAGAATCTGAGACATTTCTTTTCAGTGCTGATGAATAGGGGTGAGGATGGTAACAATGATGATACAGTTTTGATTCTTGACTAAGACTACATGACAGGGCTGTAGTTTACGCTTACACTTGCAGTGTTGGTCAGGACATTTGAGAAACAATCTTGGAGACGTACCTATTTAGTGAATGAACCTCGACTATGTGGTCCCGGTCCTTCCAATTTAGTCCTGGCAAACTCAACCCTGAGAACAAAGCCATCTGGGCAGAAAAAATCCCACATGTAAATGCTCTCACACAGGAATCGCCCTGACGACTTCCCAGCTACGGTCCATGATGCTACCTACTTTGCCACATGGTACTGGTTTTCCAAAGCCCTTGTTGCTATAGTCCTTCAGCCTACTTTCAACCAGTATGCTGTCCACTCCACATCATTTATCTTGGTTGATAGAGGTCACTGCCTTGCTGCCTTTACTTTCATTCAGGGCACTGTGTGTTCCACCCCGTTGGTTGTGTGCTTACACTTAATTAAGTACTTTACAAACCCTCCTTGGTGCCATGGTTATACACTTATGAGTATTGCTCTGTCAAGTACTTTAGGCTGTCTTCTCATCTAGGACATCTATATAATCAATCTAGGATTACAGGCACTACCTTGTCTCGCTGTTTCAAGTGCTTGGTTTTATGGTTCACCCTTTTTGTGTTTGCTTAAAAAAACAAATTTTCCGTGATGTCAATACTCATCATCACACACACACACACACACACCCACACCACACACACACACACACACACACACAACACACACACACTCACACACACACCACACACCACACCCACACACACACGCACGCACGCACGACCCACGCACGCACACGCATGCACACACACACACAGCACACCACACAAAAACATATATAATTTTGTCAGAAATCAAGCCGCTACAAAAGGAGTTTTTTTTTAAATTAAAAAGCGGCCACCTAACCAACAAAACCTATTGCTGTCAGCCACACTACCAAGACTGCACAATCCGATTCTGTGGACCCCTAAAATATCTTTGAATTCCATAAAAAAAAAGTTTTCTTTCGGAAATAAGTGATGTTTCCGCATGGGAATCAAAATGGGAGTATCCTATGCCTGCCTTTAATGTGACACCTGCAGCACTGCTACCACCTGATACCTAATCCAGATCTACAAAAGATACATTGATGATGGGCTGGCAGCAACATCTGTGCCAGAACATCTCTCGTCACACTTTCTCAAGTTTGTTAAGGACTCTGACATTCCCCATCCAATACTGACATAACCTATTTCACAGGCAGTGTAAATGTATCAGGACTTTACCGTCGCCCTCAGGAAAAGGTCTACTCAAAGCACTTCAATTTTGCGCAAAACCCTGCCAATTCACCTCATAACTGGACTACACATCTTCCGCACCAGTATCCCCAGCGAATCAGCACTCCATGCCTTGATTTCCTTCCACCTGCGCCAAACCTCCCCTGATGGAGATGAATTCAACTTCCGAAGCCCAAATAAATAGATCTCCAGTACTATTAGTAATGTACTCTCAGCCACGTAAGGCTGTTTTCAGAACAATTGTCTTGAAAAACCCTGTCAAAAAAAAAAAAAACAAACAAAACACAGAGCCCTCTGCCAGCATCTACTGTTCCATCCACTTCGTCTTCCCATTTGCAGGATCCTAAACTTTCCTGGGAGCATAGAGAAGATTGTACACCTGGCTTTGAGACCGAGCCCGTGATAATTTTCAGACGTGACAAAAAAGTCGCTGGAGACACCACAGTGTCGTGATGGTGGAAAGATGTGTGACGCCCAAAACTGAAAAAACACATTTCACCATTACTCACTAACCTGATATCTCCCTGCTTAAAACAAAAGCCAGGACACAGTCATACATGATCTTTATAAGTCTCGTTCAAAATCATTATGTACAATTTCCAGTCAAAAGGCCATAGGCGTATAATATCCACCTCTCAACTTATACAGTAACGTTTATGTAGGTGAGATAACTCACATAATTGATGGAGTGCATTTCTGAAACGCCTTGCCAATGTCCGCCATTACTGACCCAAACCAGTCGCTCTGCTCTTCGTCCATTCCCCAAACACAACGTCAGTCATGTTAGAGCTTGGCACTTTTAGCTATCGCAGACTGACACCTTGGAGTGCACACATGCAGGAATCCTATCTCATCACAGAATGGGGGACCCTCTGCCTGCTTGGCATCGACATCCCAACATATCCCCAACCCAAATCTATCCACCCTCACAGCGCTGGCCCCTTCTAACTCTCCACAGACGCCCCACCCCAGCGCCTCTTTGTCCTACCCAGTGGTGTATCCTTGACTTATTCCCTCCTCTCTCCTTCCTTCACTATCCTCAGTTTTTCTTTATCGTCTGTTTTTTACTTGCTTATCTTTCACCCCCTTTTCCTGCTCTGTATTTTCTTCCAAACATGCATTCACTTCTTCTTCATAGACGTTTTCAAAAAACCCCCCCCCCCCCAGCTTTCTTCTGTTTCAATAGTACTCTTTACCTTGTTGTCAACTACTCGCGTGTGTTACGCTTTTCCACCTCACCTTCTTCTTCTTCTTCTTTCAGTCTTCTCTTCTTCTTCTCTTCTTCTTCTTCCTTCTTCTGCTTCTCATTGGCATCGTCATCGTCGTTGCCCCTCCTCCTCCTCCGCCTCTTCTTCTTTCTATCTTCATTTCTTTTTCTTCATCATCATCATCATCATCATCATCATCATCATCATCGATCATCATCATCATCACGCGCGTCCGTCGTCGTCTGCATTATCCATCACCAAATCTATATATTGTTTGCACTTTCTTCACCTTGGTATTTGTTCGCTTGTCACACTTACTATTATTTCTTTAATGTGTCCAGGCTCCCATAGGCGTTTCCCGGTTACTACCCTTTTTTTTTTATAATTCTATTCTATCATTTCATTCTTATTATATCCGTTATCTATTAGTTATATCCATTGTCATCGATTATCATAATTATTCTATCCCACAATCATTGCTGATTAAACCTCATCACCATTAATACATAACGACAACAATTATCATTGTGTGTGTTATTAGCATTATTATTTTATTTAATATATTGAATATATCAACAATTATTATTATCTATTATTAGGTATTACCGTTCGTACCGTATTATAACTCTCATACTACTATCAAGTGCGAGCGGTTGTCGTAGGCCAGCAGTAGCCAAGCGTTGAAGTAGTAGTAGCAGTAGACCAGTAGTCGCAGTCATGATCGTAGTAGTATTAATAGTGTCGTTGTTGCTATGTGCTGTTGTTGTTGTTGTTATTGCTGCTGTTGGTTAGTTTCCTAGTAGTGCGGTCGTGCTATGTGATTTGAGTGAGTGGGACTTATTGGTCGAGTGAGTATTGCGTAGAAAGGTGACGAACGCCGTAGGTCGTCGTCCGTCCTGTATATCAGCCTCGTCGTCACCCGACAACGCTCAATCTCATATCAGCCCTTCATCATCACATCATCTTATCATCATCCATCAATCATACAAAATATACCATTACATACCTCCTAACTGAAAAAAGGAAAAAAAATCACCTCCACATGTTTTCCTCCATTTCCTCCACCGCTTCCTTACTTCTCAACCATCATCACTATCAGTGCATCATCGTGCGTCGTCATCGCGTTTGTTAGTAATACTAGCAGTAACATTGATAACATTGATGACGTCAATTTTTAAACTCATGACAACAGTGATAATAATAACTATTCCTACTACAACGTACGACACTCTAGTAATGCCACTACTCGAGAGCCTACATGCACTCTTAGAAATGCAGCAACGCCCCACATTTACACAAAGAGAGAGTGTAAAAATGAAATAGAATAACAATAGGGACGTTTGGTACATTCACAAACTGCAAAAGTGAACTGTGATGACAACTGACTTATGATATATCCTTTTGGTTGTGAACACTGAGTGCTGGGCCCGCATTATGACATGGAGGCTGTGTAGACATGTGTTGTGTGTGTGAAAAGAAGCTGTGTGTGTGTGTGTGTGGAAACCAGGAACGAGCAACGTGAGAATCAGTAGTGGTGCAGAGGGATGGATGTGGTGTCTGATACATACACCAACCAAGTAACCGTTCTTAACCTTGAAGCTTGAAGGTTTCATCGCTGTAGAACCTCTAACACGTGTTCCGAGGAATGTACTCTCCTGTACACTAACAGCCATTGTCACATTATATCCCCATTGTGCCATAGTTTTAATCTGCTGAACACAGCACCACGGCTAGGATGTTTGTGGTTGCCACCGTCGCATATAGATGGGTTAGATGGGTCGTAGTCATCTGGTTCCATGTCACCCTGTCCCTGCCACCCTTGTTCCATCTTACATACTTGCTTTCTGGATGGCCACTGAGCTGCCCGTAGAATAGGAACTTTCTCATAAATAACGCAGAGTTTCCTGGATAATACGGTCTAACGATTGCTGTAGAATGAAACCTGTACACTTATGCTGGGCTGGGACCCAAAGCACGATACCCTAGATTCTGAGTTCATCGTCCATTTTTGAATACACAAATACAAGTGTGCCACGTAAAAGTTGTGTATTTGCCGAAAAGAATCAAGTGGTCTATCGCGGATTGAGGAGGTGTAGAATGTAACGGTGGCCTGTGATAGCTTCAGTACGAATTGTTTGTCTTCAGACATCATTGCATAGTAGCTATGTCATATGTTTCCACCATGACATTTGTCCACTGAACGCTGGCTGTTGGTCACTTGTCCGGTCATCACCTGGAGGCTGCTGAAAAAGTTCTTGACACGGTACTTTTGAGGGGCCGACAGTGAACGTTCCTGGTACCACGTAGATTGTGACTTCCTTGTCGGTGTGTGTCATGTACGCAAGAAGTGAGCGAGAATATGAAATCTGCGTATTCGCTTTCTTGTGCAGGCGGTGTGCTTTTCTGAGTATGAGTAATATCAACAAAGTACACGGACACTTATTTGGACAAGTCTTGGTGAGTTGAGTGTAGTCGTTGTCATGATCCATGTTGATTTAAATAATTTGTATTGTTCCTGTGCGGAATCAGTCCGTCTAGTACGAAATATTATATGGAATTCATTCTACCGTTGGCATTCAATTTTCTAAAACGACCGGGAGGTCGTCTGTTTTAGTTACTCTGTTGTGGTGTGTCGGTGTTTGTGGTGAAGACTTGTGTGTGGATATGTGTGTTTGGGGTGTTGTGTGATGCTTGTGTTGTGGTTGTATGTGTAGGTGTGTGGTGGTGTGTGGTGTGAGGTCGTGTGGGTGTCCCCCCCGTCTCTGAGTTGCGTTGTGACCACACAATATTGCATGTGTCGCATCCAGCTCCCGGGTTTGTAACCTGCGTATCCGAGGCCCCATCTTCTGCACCAGCCCCCTCCCGGTTTGTATATTCCTCGAAGCCACCGGCGCCACCAAGTTGGCACAGGGACGCCCACGACCGAGCTATACCGGCGTGTGGCGTGCCGTCTAGTGCTACTGCCGTCGGTGCACGCGCTACACCCACTGACGGCACCCGCCGAGCTCCGTCGCGCCACCCCCCGCAAGACCAATACCACCAATCGGAATCACGCGAAATGGTGAAGCGAAATGGACGCATCCCCCCAACCGCCCCCCACCCCCGAGATACACAACCCCACCCACCAGCACCCCCCACCCCCCCCCCCACCCCTGAGCGCCACAGCGGAGCGCGCCCATCGCTCCCCCCGCGACGCGCCCCCACCGAACAGCAGACCCCCTCCATTCTCAGTGCCCACCTACCCCCCATCTTCCTATCCGCGCACCCCCCGCAACGATATCCCATCAGACCTCCCCAAGCATCACCACCGACTCACACACAACCACAGCCTTCCCACCACGCCCGCAGCCCCGCAGTGCGCCTACGCGCGCGCCGCGCGCCCTCGCCCCCACACACCCACACCCCCCCCCCACCACCCCCCTAAACTGACGCAACACAATGCAATACCGCTAGACACGTAGACCCCCCTGCTCCCTCTCCCCCCCCCCCGGGCCTCCTCGCCCCACATCGCGCCGCACACCCCCCACAACCCACACACCCCACCCACCCACCCCCCCCCCCCACACACACCCACACCATGGATGAGGGAGAGCGAGCGGCGAAGGAGACAGCATAGGGAGAAGAGGGGGAGGTGGAGGTAGGAGGAGGCGCGGGCGAGAGAGAGCGCGAAGAGAGAGGGATGTGGGGAGAGCTTCCGGGCGGGAAAGCAAGGCAGAGAAAGAGGGATGGAGCGGCGGAAGAGAGAGAGAGAGAGGAGGTTAGGTATTGACATCACTTGCTGAACTGTTATCCTCATTCGTCCCTGAGCATTACAGAGTTTCCCCTCTATGGGTCAGGCCTGTGCTGGCCTTTCTTTTTTTTTTTTTAACACAGCAAATTAAAGACGAGTGGAGTGAAAAAAAACTGTAGATCAGGAGATTTCGTCACCCTCACCTCTCACCCACAGTCATCAACCAAGGGTCATTCGTCTCCACGGGCGCCTTCAGATCCACGGCCCAGCCTTACGTTATAGGACAGATTCCTTTGCAGACTTAATTCTGAACGGACCGCGCTCCATCCTCCCTCACAGTGGACCAACCCTGCCGTACCCGATTTAGTACGCTTTTTTTTTCTGATGGTGTCTCCTTCCCTTCTGTGTGGTCAGCAAAATCTGCCGTCACCGCAGCTGGGGACCGTCAAGTGTACCCCTTTCCGGAACACGTTTGATGCCAGCGGTTGTCTCCTCAGTCCCCTCCTCACTAGGGCACTCCAGAGAAGTGCGGGATCCGACTCGCCACATTGACAGGAGACATTGGATGGGTTTCAGGTTCGACTTTGCTGTTATTAACATGGTGCGGGCTCTCCGCTTCAGTACCATCACTCTTTCCATGGATTTACAATCCTTTCAATACTGCCAGCGTTCTGACTTCCAGATTAAAAGCCCAACGCTCCTTTCCATCAACCGGACTTGGCTGTGTTGGTTGCAGTTTCATGGCAGAGCTCTGGCGCCTGGATTATCAGAATATCCTCGAGCGGCCTTCCCCACGCGAAATATCGCGCCAGTGCACAGAATGGTTGGACCTTGTGAACAGGACGGTAAGCACAGCGCTGGCACGAGAAAAGGAAACAAGTAGCAACGAAGTGGGGAGTCTAAGGGCGGTTGTAAACTGTCGTAGACAGTGGGCGAATGTTGACGGGTCAGCGTTTTTATCACGAGGAGGTGCAGTGCCAATGGTTGACTACCTACGCCACGTGCATCAATGGTGCATTGCAACTAATGTGGCCCCCGATTGTTGGGCTCATAATATAGCCACCACCCCCAAAAAGATAGACAAAGAGCTTCCTGATACCCAGACGGCGAGCACAACCTAATGCCGAGACTCGCGACGTCAAGTGATCGTTGTCGCGCGCATAGTGGGGACAACAGAGGCTGGGGGGTTCCCATGAGCAGTGCCGCTAGGTTCGCATCGATAGAGTCCACATTTCCACCATCTAGCGCGGCTCATGACGTGGGACGGCTTAATCGAAGCACGAAACAGACCACTGATGACAGCCCGAGAATGCGGCAGCCGAAGGGAGTCACCACCGCAGCGCTGACAAAGACCGTCATCTCTGCGCTCTTAGCATTCGAGCTGGAGCGCTTACTACACTCCGCTTCAACACAGCAGGAATCACCGTCGCACCATGGCATGCCAATCCGCAAAGGCAAGGACGTTCGTCAGCGATGAAACACCAAGTAGTCTTCACTGCATGCTTCTGCCCGGCGACCTATCTAAGCCGTCGTACCATCCCCGCGACCAAGAAAAAGACGTATGACCCGGAGGGCGCCAGATCCCCGTGCATTGGCTCTCGGAGGAACAATGGGGACCGATGCCTTCGTGCCAACCGCCAGGTTACTGGGCGTCTGGCCCGGGGGGTGGAGAAGCACGCAACCAGGAATTGGAGAGAGCGGTGGACCGCTTCACGGATGCGAAATTTAGCACCGGGAACGGGGCCCATGGGAGGTGGGATGAAAACCCTATGATCTGGGGGGTGCTCTCGGAATGCTCGCCGTATGGCCAAGTCAATCTGCGCCGAAGTGGGTGGGTCCAGGACGTAAGGTTAAGCACGAGGTCAGTTGGCTGATTCATTACATCGACGAAGGTTGATGGGCCCCAAGTCTTGCCGCCATTTTCCAGCGGCCCCCCCCAACAGACAAAGAATTCAGAAGGCGCGACCAATCGTGTTGGCTGAGACAAGATCACACACAACGGCCAGTATACGGCACAAGCGCACTTAACCCATAACAGCATGTCGGGAATGCCCTTCCGGCGGCAGTATGAAACAGAATGAAACCCCAGGGACCACCAGCGCAGAGGTGGAGAAGTCTTTGTCGGTCGCTAATCGGCGGGGGCCAGGTGTTGGTGGCAATGTCCCCCAGAGGGGCAGCCAAACTCTGTGCGCTAGGTGTACATGCGGAAGGAAAGGGATGAACAGGCTTGAGTGATCATTGCCGAGGTGGAGCGTTCACCTCAGCTAGTCTGACATTGATTGCTATTAACACAGGGTCCAGGGTTACACGTCGTAGTAGTGTCCTTATTTCTACCAGAGAAGATGAACCTTTGAAAGGAGCACCTTTATGCGCGGTAAGTGTTTAATTGCGTTGTTAAGCTAGCCTTCTATTCGCTGAGACGAGGCAAAGGAACGTGTTGAGCACAAATAAAGACAAAAGAGGAAAGTGTACCTGCGGTTTGTTCGCGTTTTTTTTTTTTTTATGCCTACTGGAGTATATTTACCCATTAGAGCCTGAGTAAGTTAGCTGTTTTGAGGGCACAGGGTCACGCCACTTGGACGGTTTGAGGTGAGTTTTGTAATTGTACACAGGAAAACATTAGAGTTTAAATCATTAATTCTTGTAGCCTAGCGAAGTTTTTTCCCCGTTTGCCTGACAAAAGGTTTTACCAAGTAAGTTGTGACCACAAGAGATTAATCTTACTTATGCCTCTTTGTAATGAGCCCTACGTTTGTTCAGCTTTTTTTGGGTTTGTGAGTTCTCTGTACAATTAGAGGGGAGGGGGGTGAAGAGATGTGTGGTCTTGCAACTTGGACAAAAAATCAACAGAGAGGGAAATTGGAAAAGAGAAATATGTAAGACAATAGGAGTAAAGGATTAAGGAAGTGGGGAGGAGGAAAAAGGTGGTAGGTATCAATGTAGAAGCAAAGCAAAAAGTGAAATGAAATGCAGGGAGAAGGGGGGGGACTAGGATGAAGGGGTCTATATGTATATACAAAGTCTCACTGCTATTGAGCTCAGTATTCACAAGGCTGCAATGTGTGTAGACAGATGACTTGGCGCGTTTCCATTCATTTTGCAGTCCAGGACCCATTCCCACAATCATTACTCCAAAAAGTACCCATTCCGATATGTGAGAGTCGTAATGTACAGTACAGTGATATTCTAGGGGAAATGTCCATTCTCGGCAAGGGTATTAACTCCTTTCTCGAAGAATTCACTTACGGTTCCCTGTCACTATCTCACGTGTATTAATTTGGCAGAAAATACTTGACAGGATGGAAACCATATCTGCAAAGAATGTTTTATATTTACATTTACTATTTCTGCTCTGGCCCTGAAAATTTGTGGCGTGTGTTGATAAACAAACAGAGCTGGCTTTTCAAGTTATTGTACTATGCTCCTGGAGTCTTAGGTTAGAAATCCGAATCACGCTGGTCAGTTCTCCCAGAGGTTGTTTTTGAATGATGCCAACGCCAACGCTGGCTGTCTAAGTCTCCTTTAGTTCTGGATGACCCAGCACGATGCCGAAGTGTCAGCGCAGAATCCTTACCGAACAGGACCCTGGAGAAGGTGGTATGTCAGTTCTCTCCTTGATGATGGAGGACCCCAACGTTGCAGGCAGACCCACTACGGTATTGGTATGGGCCGGGTGTTGTCCGTACCTAGGGGTTGACTGACTCTTTACCACAAATGACAGCTGGATGGTAAAGGTGATGCCGGAACGATAGCTCAGTTGGTAGAGCCCCAGACTCGTAATCCAATCACGGGGATATGCGGGTTCGAATCTCCTTCGCCGGGCCGTTTCGGTTACAGGGGGATTTTTTCCCTTGGAGTTAACATTAGTTCTGACTCCATTTCCCAATACAGTCCTTCGAATGAGACTATAAACCGAGGTTCGTGTGTGAACGCACGCATAACATCTTGCACACACGTAAAATCCCATCACCAACTTTCGGAAGAGAAGGCCAGTTTGGCCGTTGGTATGGATGACACGTTACACATAGCATGCACCCTGCGTGAGAAAATGGAAGAAATGAAGGAAGTAAGGAAATCGAGTGAACGATATTGAACGATAGTTGACTGGATGACACGGGAAACGACTGAAATGAAGCGCCAGCTAGCAGCTCTTCAGTCGCACTACCCAGGTAGGCAACCCGTTGTGTAAACGAGTGTGGATTATGTAAAGCGCTTAGAGCTTGGTCTCCAGCCGAGAATAGGCGCTATAAATATTCATATATCCAGTATTATCAATTATCGTTTTGCTCAAGTGGGCTGAGACTTCGATTTGGTGGTGATCAAGTTTACTTTATAGAGAGACAAGAACTTATTCTTGTTTAAATGGTGTGATTAATTTTGTGGCACATAAACCTGCTTCGTAGGTGAGGACGAAATCATCCAGAATAAAAAAATTCCAAATTCTTCTCTGTCAAATTAGAGACATTAAGAGCTTTACGTTGAATTCATGATAATCTATATGTGCGTACCAAATCTAACACAAATGCTATTCTCGTGTTCAGTATAAATGCAGGACGTTTTCACATCAAAGTATGACCATAACACGATTTTTAAAACAATATTATCTCTCGACTAACGCATTTTTGCCCTATTCAGCAGCAAGCTTCATTTTGATATACTATGCTTTATGTTTTACTCCTTTTTTTTTTTTTCAATGTTCTCCTTTTTTCCATCTTTCTTTCTGGTGTTATTGTTGTTTGATGTCGCCAGTCTGTTTAGGTTCTACGAAAAGAACTTGATATGAACTAAATATTGCCCTTACCATCTAGTTGCCATACCTCATGGCACCTCTGGCCATCGAAATGGGGGGGAAACATGCCTCCGATGCAATTTCAAAACCACAAGTTGATATGCACAACAAATCCTGATACATTTGTAGGCCATGAAATTAATAGCATCATATAGTTTAGTAAATACACATTAATAGAGCATTTTGTTATGTTTAGATCCTATTTTGTTTTTCATATTTAAATATGCAAGGCTAAGTTCTAGAAATTTTTCATTGTCAGTGGCACGTGTTCAAACATTGCAATCATCACGCTCATTTCAAACAGTTATGCTCGCACTCTTTGCAATAGATTTTCTACGCATCATTACAGGGAAATAACAACATCGTTTGTTGCATGCAAATGCTAGTAATCAACTGCTGGGAGCTTGAGTGAGGTTCTCTGCATAGCAAGGAATGAATAATGAAGTAAGAATGAAGATAATTTAATGTCTGTTTCACACGGGATAGTGATTTTAGACACATGCAAAAGTTACCCCGCCCTTCAAAAATAAAAGAACAAGTGAAATAAAACTTCAAAGTAATCTTCCAATAGGTGTGGACAGAAAAACTTTTGCAAATTAAGATAATGTCTCTGCATAGCAATGGAACAGGTGATATAGTCTACGTTTTAGGACAACAACACCTGTGTTTAATACATTGGCATAAAAGTGTCAGGCAAATCTTTATAAGATTTATTCTGTGATGATCCCCTATGAACAGCTGGAGAAAGAAGATGAAACTGTAATTTTTTACTCTGAGTTTGAGGGTGAAGTCCACCTTGACTAGTTTGTCTTCCTTTTCTCTAACGCCGTTTCGCTATCAGCAAGTTCAGAGTGTAAAGATAGGGGATTGATTGCTGAGTTTAAGGGCCAGCACGATAAGTGCCATGGCAACGGTGACCTCTCCAGACACAGGCACGCCCTGAGTGCCAAGAGGCCCAGCACACGTCAAATGGGAAACCAGCACAAGGAAGTCCGAACATGGCGATTATAAACAGACGATTGGCAATGTCAGTGATATTACGTGAAGTCTGACCAATTTGAGTTTCTGACATTGACTGGTTCGCACAGAGTGTAAAATGACAGATTGACCCAAGGCAATCATGAGAAAGAGGATGAAATTTAAGCACAATAAAGACCCCAAACGCATAGTGTGCCCATCAAATGGTTTTCTGGGACGGAGACGGAAGGAGGGTGCAGATTCCTGTTTGACTGTAAAAATACCAAGTGAGCATGGTTTGGAGAAAAGGGCGCAGCTGCCAACGTGATGCCCAATCATCCAGCATAAAGCAGTGGCCAGTTGAGCATGGATGCCTTTGAAATGCAGGAAGCTGAGTGGAAAGCGCACAACCAGAAAAACGTTCTCTAGGGTAATGAGGCAGATGATGAAAGCTGACACTTCAGAAGATAACAGCGAAAAGAAACCCTGCAATCTGACAGGCAAGACTGTGTCTCCATGACACGTCCTGCCCATGTGTAGGTGTTTTGGTAAAGCCTGTCAGCCACCCAATGATTGACAGGTACAGACCCATCAGAAAGTCTGATGCACACAGTGTGAACTATAAAGACACTGAAACCTACAGACCCCTCCTCGTTTGATAGTCACCAAGCGGAATACACCACTGACCAGATTGCCAAGCAAGGACAGAGAGGCAAATAAGACTAGCACACTTCGGTACACATTAGACTTAGCAGGTCACTACATGACGAGATTTCATCTTGAGGAGCAATACAGTTGTTAAAGTTGAACCCTTCTAGCAAGCTGGCTTCACAGCACAGCTTGTAATTATCACCATATACCATTCTCAGTTGGGTAAGATCCTTCAAGACATTCTCCTGAATGTCATCCATAGGACAGCCCCTCATGTCCAGGTATGCAGCTGTGTCATCAGTTGCAGACCTTTGTGTCTGTGACACGATGTGTGCCACAACCAGACATGTTCAGCAACTGTACATTGGGAAACAATTCGCCAGCCTACCACTTATTGTTGGAAGATCAATAGCAGACAAGTGCAAAATCTGGATACATGGATGTTTCTATGTAGAGGGAACCATTTGCATCGTTTTTTTTGGGAAAGACCATCATACAGAGAAATCTGGAGAGTGGATTGTCAGAAAGAAAAAGTGTCTTTAAATTTCAGCATGCCCTGAAGACTACTGATGAGAGAGGTGATGTGATTGTTACTGAGGTCCAATGCTACTATGTTAGGAAGGGAGCTGTTACCCAAGGCAAACACCTGGCAGCTGGCCAGACTCAGATAGACCAGCATTAGGTTCAATGTCACGTGCTCCATCTTCATTCTACTGCCGCTTGCTTTCAGGTACCGCAAGTCAGGGAACTGGTCAGCAGAGAACCAATTATGGCATGTGAAAGCTTGACCATGGCACGTGCACACACTGGGGCATTGGTGATCACCACAGTAATTCGTCATCTGACTGTGAGCATTGAGGCATGCCGTCACACACGTGGAGAGGATGCAGGCAGGTGGAAGAGCGGCGGGGCAGCGGTAATGGCCAGGACCACTGGTAGTGCTCACATCCTGCTTCATCTTGCTTTTCTGGGCAGTCATACACCCCATTGCATCTGGTGAACACAGGAAGGCAGTAGCCCTTGGGGCATTGGTAGTGAGTCTCTGGGCACTTGGAATGCTCTGAGGACCACCATGGGGTTGGTTTAAAAGGATAGATGGTGTAAAATCCGGTTATGAAATTCACAACAGCTGGTGGAGGGGGAGGCGGCTGTATTGTCACAGAATAATGTCTCGTTGGATTTAGGTAACGGTGCATACAGATGCCTTCCTCATCTCCGTTGACACAGTCAACATTTTCCATCGCAACGCTTAGCAGAGTTGTAACACTGTGTCCACATGCATGGACAGTATCACACACACACCACACAAACACACACACACACACACACACACACACACACACACACACACACACACAAACACACACACACACACACACACACACACGTATATGTAACTCGCTCACATGCATGTACGCATGCACTCACGAACACACACACACACACACACACACACACACACACACACACACACAACCACCACTGTAGCTGATTATTAATTGTATGAATGTCTACTTATCTATGCCTCTTTATGAAAAGAAAATCGTTTGGGTGTACTTTACGTTTTCAAAAATATCATACTCATTACTTTACTTGCTTAGCAGTTCTGTACTTAGTAGCTTATTCACAGTGATTGTGTTTTGAGACGAAAAGACATATATTACTATAACCATAACACAAAGTGCAGAAAAAGGACCAGGCTCCTTAAATGTTGATTGTGGCTTGGCAATACTTGGGCATATATTAGTAAGAGATTCCTTTTTTTTTTTTCCCTTCGTGGGATGGCACTTCAAAGCTCCTGAAGAGTCTGACTGGACTTTTTGCAAATGCGCAGGAAAATGTTATTCTGTTCATACTCCATTGATTTATTTCTGGTGTGCCTAGGACTACACTCATTCCGGAGTAGTCACTGCAGACTAGTGCAGAGCGTAAAACGTTGTTAACATTTAGGAAAGTCCTGTGTAAAACATGTTGTGTGAGGTCAGATTACCCTCTCAAGGAAACAGTTCAAGAGGCAACCTAGAGAGTGATACTGCACGGCTTCAGATTGTCAAAAATGTATTGCTTGCATTGAGACAGCCGAGGACATGCCCTACAATGCTTCTCTCTCTCTGAAATTGAAATAGTAGTGCTTTGTAATTATGACCCTCTAATGCGATGGTGAGACTCATTATGGCGACTGGAATAGCTCCATGTAGAGCACCACATACTTGTGATCTTGGTGATCCTTGGGTGAGAGTTCGAATCTCCACCCGACTGTTTCGTACACGGGAGATTTTTCCCTCAGAGTTAACATTGGTTTCTGACTCCATTTGCTAAATAGCTCTTTGAATGAGACTATAAACCGAGACTGCCCACCTGTCGTGGGTTTTTGCAAATTTCTGAGAGCCTTAAAGCTTGCTTCCACTTGTTCTAAACTCGTGACTGAAGAGCGTTACAAAGACGAGCATGGTAACGCATAGTTTTTGCGTGGTGTGTCATTTGTAGTTTCTGAGATCGTTCTCATTGCTTCATTTGGAATTCTGTTCTGATTTAACAAGATTGTGGTTGTAAAGATAGTTTTGTAAGACCTATTCCAAAATAAATGCATTGAGTACAACTGCTTTTATACAGTCAGTAGCAGATGGCGTTGTTTTAAGTGCCTCTAGATACCAATGCTTTCATAGCAGACAGGCCATGTTTTGCATTTGATGATGGTAATCTAATCATGTTTTTTTAATGTCAGATTATGTCGCAGTGCATACTCATGCAACAGAGGTCGTGCGATGGTTCAGTGTGCTTTCCACTGATGGGAAGTGGTGAGGGTAGTTTTCTACATGACTTGTTGACAGTCTAGTTTCTTGACGCCCACTGAGGCAATGGTGTTCACATTCTACGGGACTGTTTGTGTTTTCTCTCGAGCTTTCTTTGGCAATTTGTAGATCAGACCGTTATCTGCTAGTGTCCCACTCGAGCCGTCCCGTTTTCATTGAGATCTGCAAGGTCCTAGTACATTGTACAAAACAGGCCTGGAGAAAGAAAGACAATGTTTTTGCATATTTGGTGATGCATGTTTTGTTCTTCTTCATTATGTTGATCATTAATGTATCACAACTAAAAATACATTCCTTTCTCTTACTCTCTCTATCCCTCTTAACTTATATTTGCTTATAATGATAACCTTCCCTCCCTCTACTGTCCTCAAAACACAAAGGGTGTAAGAGAAAGTATCCCGTGGCAACGGTTACGATCTGTGACATTGACCACACTACTTCACTCCAAGATCTCCAGTGTACGATGACAAAAACAGTGACAATGTTGTATTGTCACTGCACGCACCATTTTACTGCATGTTACTCCTTGATATAGTGTCTTACTTGTTACTTCTAACAACAATCACCTTTCAGTCTTAAAAGGAAGGAGTGTTACCTGTTTGTCTGTTGCCACAGTGCACGTGGCCAGGAGGGCAAGGCCGGTGGGACACAGAAGTCTTCATCACTGTTTGTCGACACAGTCCCTGACGGTGGTCACACACCAGACTGTAGGGAACTCTCTGCCCTCCTCTCTGACAGCCGTAGGAGGGAGGAAGTGACGTCATAGTCACCGGACATGTGTGGGCTGATGGGATGTCCCAGGATTCGGGGCTATGGCCAAAGGACTGGGGCTGGAGTGCCCAACAATGCTTAACCGAATCACAGGCAAGGAAACTCATTAACTGTGTGGTTAGAAGGACAGACAGTCAACCAGTTTATTGCCTCCTTTTGCATTCATGTGAGGTAGAGTCAGTGCGACCGCAGATGAAGAGGATAATTCACTTAGTGCCTGTTGGTACTCACACAAAGATTGCTCGACTGTGCAATGTGGAATAACAGGAAAGTAAACACACCGTATCATTCCACGTATCAGTCGCTCGTTGAAGATTTTCACTTTCCCTCTAGATAAGGCGTTAGATACCCCAACGAACCACACAGGGAGTATATTTTTCGGGAAAACAGACCCGATGCAGGATGGATAAGCCACTGTTTTGTCTGCCCATATCATTGCAGACAGATATCTGCCAAACACAACACCACTGATCATGACAACTTCTACTGCAAAACTGTGCTCAAGAAATGTTTGGGACAATCAGTTCTAGACAGTTTTGTAAAATAAGAGTAGGAATGCTGCAGGGTCGAGTTTTGACGACCAGAGACTGACTGATGCTTCATGGTACAGTGGACCCAGTAACTGATTGAAAGTGATTGCATGCCAAATTACAAATTGTTGGATTACCAGAAACTTTACAGTTCTTGTGTAATTAAAATGTAGAAAACACAAAATCCATCAACTAGTTTATATCGCTTTTACGTTTGATTCAGCACTCATGACCTCTAACTCTAAAGTCTCACGTGATTGTTAATGACCAATCGTTATGATGATAAATAATTAGTAAATTTAACGAGACTTACCTGTAAGTCGAGGTCAAATTGGAATTATTTAGAGTTAAATTGGATTTCTTTAGAGTCTAGAGATGGGAATGAGCAATCATGTGCCCCCCCCCCCCCCCCCCCACCCCCCCTCTTCCTCATCTCGGCTCTGGATGATTCTCGCTTAACCCTCCCCAGGTAATGTCTGTTAAATTTATTTTAGAGGTCATATGTGCCTCACGTACTTGTTCATTCCCATCACTAGACTATAACTCAGTCTAATTTAACCTCAACTTACAGGTATGTCTCGTTAAATTTACTAATTATAGGGCTCCGCCAAGTTTATGAGAGTAGTCGTGTCAGTCTTGTCTGGCACCTCAGTCTAACAAACCTTGTGACTGGGGTGACTTTGATTTATTCAGTCGTAGAAAAAAAGACTTGTTATCTGAAAACAGACAAGAGACTAATATCAACAAAGTAAATGAATCAAATTAGATTCACCAACGATATTCTCACTCCGGTAGTCATCAACACTTACCTACCTGATGTGCAAACGGGTTACACGTGGAAATAACAAGCAAACAAACAAACAATGTGTTTAGGCAGGCACTCAAGGTCTGACCTGTGCATTGGGCTAATGCGTAGGTCAGACATCTGCTAAGTCGTAGCCACGAGACCCTCTTTTTCAATTCTCTGATCTCAGTTGTTAATTCATTTATCCATCAGCTTAAATCATGCGTAGTGTGGTCTCAGAACTTTAGCAGATGTGGTGTAGCGTATATGGACTAGTTTAGCATGCAGTGACGTCTGCTTGATGAAACGGAAACTGAAACTTGGAAATCATTTTAAAAATTTGATTTTTTGACAGAATTACAAAGTTCGTTGGCCCATCAGAACCTACCATGCCATTTGCAAAAACTCGCTTACACGAATTTGGCAAGAGACATTAGCTTGTTTATTACATTAAGACTTTTGTCTCAAAAAAGTAATAATTTTTTCTCTCTCCTCTTTTTTTTTAACTAAGCGCCGCTCTCTCTCTCTCTCTCCTCTCTCTCTCTCTCTCTCATCTCTCTCTCTCCGTCTCTCTCTCGCTCCTCTCTCTCTCTCTCTCTCTCTCTTTGTATCCCATGTTTACTGCTGGTTTATTTTTTCCCCTTGCAATGAAGGTTATATTTCCATTCAATACAACATGCTACGTCAACAATACACATATTATTCAAGATGATTACATACAAAGTTTAACTAGAGCTGTCAAGATTGTACAACAGTGTCATACTTCTATATTACAGTTTAAAACTTATTACTCTATATCCATTAGTATTAGTAATGAAATATTGAAAAGCTGCAAGGGTATATACCACTTACAATATATAAACAGATTACTGTTGGTTATTAGTATATTGTCACTGATAATTAATACATGAAGTAGTGTTTCATTATCAAAAAAAAAAAATTGGAGGTGGAGGGGGAGGGGGGGGGATTATGATGGCAGATATATATCTCTTACTCTGTCTCTCTCTCTCTCTCTCTCGTCTCTGTCTGTCTGTCTGTCTGTCTGTCTGTCTGTCTGTCTCTCTCTCTCTCTCTCTCTCTCTCTCTCTCTCTCCTTGACCTCTCTTCTTTCCTCTCTTTTTCATGCATACCTTGACTAGATTACGTAATATAGAAATAGACATAAGATAATTTCACAACATGTGTGCACAGACACATATGTAGAGGTGCAAACGACCATGTCTCACATGTTGGGAACACCACCAGTAAGGGAAGACAAGCCAATGAAACAACATGACCCTGCTGATGTTTCCACGTCAAGCGAATCACGTCCCTGTACTCCTGCACCGTGTTGATACTGGCCAGCTGCGCCCCATGCTTCACACACTGAGCTCTGGCATCACTGACAGTGTTAGCCATGTACAACAGGGAGAAGTACGATAGCATCGACGTTTCGACCTCAAAGCCCACCCCTCTTCACACCTTAGGTTGACCACAGTTCTCTTTCGTCTCTTCCATCGAACACTGGACGGACCAAGTTGCAGGCCATGTGGGGCGGGTAGCTTGTCCAGGTGGCACTGAGCAGTTCCACTGCCCGGGAGGTTTGGATTTTTTAGCTCTTCCTGCAGCAAACAGTCAGTGGTGAAAATGGAGAGAGGA